>OZ012735.1:524674473-524709845 GCA_963859935.3 Lathyrus sativus | reverse complement strand
AAGCTAATACTTAGGCAAAAATTAGGGCATCCCGCTGGACTTCAAAAGAAATCGAAAAAATCGAAAAGAACTCAAAATGAGTCAGTCCAGGCAAAAATTAGGGAACCAAAAGAATGAAAAAGAAGGGATTAAAGAGAAAATTTTCCCCAACAAATCACAAAGTCGTGTACACAGACACCAAAAGCGAAGAAGGAGTAACTCTCACTCCAGAAAAGCTTGTGAATTCCTTAACTGTGGTTCTTACCATTCAGCATACTTCTCGAAGAGGCGAGTGCTTGTGCCAGGTTAACTGAACCTTAGGATCGGAGATCATCACGTAGACGGGGTGGGTACAAATCAAATTTGAGCCGAATATCCTTTGTTCACGAACCGTGAACCCGACCACGATACAACCCTCAAAAGACCTAATTGAGGTAGGGTTAGTCTGAAGCGCATTACGATAAGGTTGAGTAACCTGACCCCTTCTTGACTTGCTAGTCGCATCCTTGTTGTATTTTCACTGACCACGTAAGCACTGCGTTCGAACTTTGGTTCATTCGTCACTCAATCAGATGCATGTAAATGAGTGACAGCTCAAATTTTTTCAGAATCTGCATGAGCATTGCATTAAGATTACCATTCGTGAACAGACGATTCTAATTGCAGGTTAGTAGTTGGCATGAAAGAAATTCCAGCAGGAGTAATCAAATAGGACTGAGTAATCAAGCAGTCTGAACCAGAATGGTGCATGTTGTGAAGCCCAATGAATCAGGGGCATTATCTTCCAGTAAGTTCAGTATCAGTCAGTCTGAGGACCAGTCCCGAAGTTCCAGCTGAGCAGGGGCAGTTTGTTTGAGAAGCAGTTGATCAGAAGGAGTCTTCTCAAAATCCAATCAGGGGCAATTATGCAGAGCGCTGAGATTTGAAAGCATATGCTTCCAATGGATAATCAGATCGGGTTAAGTCGCTAGAACGCTCATTCAGGGGCAAGTCATCGCAGAGAATGTTGAAATCAACTGGGTTGTTAGGTGTTTAATTGGAGATTGAATTCTTTTGTCATGCAGATACCGGGGCAAGTATTCTCGAAGTATTCTCGTAGCAAGTTGTTCGGAGCAAGTATTCCCAAGAGTTAGATTGGGGCAAGGTGCATTGTACTGGGGCAAGTTGTGCAAGCCAGTCTTTTATTCCCCAGCTGAGTGTACCAGGGGCAAGTCATTCGAACCAGCTTGTTTATCCCCAGCCAGAGTTGAGTATCGGGGAATCATGTCAATACCCTTATCGAAAACCTTTCAAATAAGAAGATCTTGTTGTCGTTGGATCATTATCCTGCAGTTTAAACCTGTTGCGTGTCAGTAACCAGTCGTTTCCAAAGTCCAGTTCTCGCCTGGCAAATCGGTAACCAGTTCTCATCTGGCCCACCTTCCGTAAGCATCAGTTCTCGTCCTGGTGCAGTTTATTGTAAGCATCAGTTCCCGTCCTGGTGCAGTTTATTGTAAGCAGCAGTTCCCGTCCTGGTGCAGTTTATTGGTAACCAATTCTCGTTTGGTCACCGTTTCTTCAAGTGTTATACCAGTTCTCGCCTGGTGTACGTTAGCTTTCAATCAGTTCCCGCCTGGTTGTCTATACCTCAGGCTGTTACCCAGTCAGTCCCATCTGATGTTCAAAAACACAAAAACAAAAATCAATTTTCCTAACCTATTTTCCTATCAGTTCTCGCCTGATAGTCTACCTTTGAATGCTCGTTCTCGTCTAGTATTTTTTCATTCCACTGTGTACATAGTCCATGTTTATTCTAAACCAGAAAAGCAAGAAAAACCTAAGAGGTATCTGACACAATATTTCCCAATGACTTGCATGTCGTCATGTTCCCCGATACGAAGCTCGACGGATGCCAGTGTTCCGATTAATGTTTGAATTCCTTGCAGATATTGTCAAATCAGAATTGCTACTCTTCAGCAGATGAAAGTTGCTTATTATCCCCGGAAGAGTCGAGATTGTCTTTTACCCCGTATCAGAGTACGATCAGGAGTGTCTTCAGCAGATTAAGATTGATATCCTTGATAGTAGGAGCCTTTCCAGTAGTGTGCTGCGCGTAATCAACCTCAGTTTGGGTCAATCCCCGCAGAGCGCAATCAGTTGCCAATGGTTTGAAGAAAGCATCCCCGAGCAGAGTTGTCTTTCCTTCCTCAGTGAAGTCGTCAAGCAGGGTTGCTTTTCATTTCTCCGGCAGAACAGTTATCCCCAGCGGATTTGATTTCTCGTTTCCAGCATTTATTTTGCTGAGATGGTTCTGTGACTTCAGGTCATCCCCAGTAGAGTTGACGTTATCTTCGGCATTTATTTTGCCAAGTGGTTTTCAGACCTGGTGTTCTCTGGCAGCTCGAGCTTGCATTAGCATTTGCATATATAGTCATAGCATTTATACAAGCATATAGCATATCCATGCCGTCTAAGCCTCACATTTTCAAACAAAACGCATAGCATATCCATGTCATATAGGGCATTGCATCATTATCAAGCATACGCATGTCGAAACATAGACCAAGATGGTTACCTATTGGATTTCGAATTTGTTCACCTGCAGAGTTGTGTGGTTCAGCTTCTCGTCTTCCCCAGCGGAGTGATTCTTCATATTTGGGTGTTACATCAGCATCGGAAAAAAAAAACAACAATAACAACAACAACAAGGAGATTGACATATATCAGACTTCTGAAGCTGCCCCCTTTGTCAAAACAGGTGCCAGGCAGTTCTATTCAGAATTCCCCAGGAGAATTGTCCTCAAGTTCGCAATGAACTGTGAGTTGACCAGATTTGATCCCACAAGAGAGATGGGAATCAAAGTGTTTGCTTTATGAAGCATTATTTCACTATTTGTGGCGTCACACAGGTGTTGAAGAGAAGAAGAAAATTGTATCAGAAAATTGACCAGATGTTGCCGTTACAACCAAACTTCAGTTTATTGGAAGCTATTCCTCAAGCAGTTTTGCAGTATATTCTTGCGGTTGACAAATTTCAGGGTTCCATTTGTATTCAACCGTCATCTACCTTGAATGTCTGAAGGCTAAGCGCTCTTCATCCACTCAGGTCGAAGCCGCTTGAATAGGGGCAGCTGTTGCACCCCAAAATTTGACCAACCGGGTCGCGCATTTGGCTCGATGTTTCGACGCATAACCGCATTCGCATCTGCATATCGCATACATTGCATTTTACATTTGTATTGATTTTATCAGGGATCACAGCTCCCGTCTCGTGTTTCAGGTGTTTTAATCAGTAGAATTGATTTTTGGGGTTATTTCGGTGCCCGTTTATTTTTACCGATTATTTTTGTGTTGTTCGGTGCTCATTTTATCCCTCTGGGAATTGTGATGATTTTTCTGGATTTTATAGGATTTTTTAGGGTTTAATTAGCTTTTAAATCAATTTTTAGAATTTAATAGAATTTTTTGATATTTTTAATTCTTTTTAAATCAATTTTTTAGCATTTTATAGAATTAAATAGATTTTTAAATTCATTTTAGGATTTAATAGATCTTTTATAGATTTTAATATTTTTAGATAATATAGGATTTTTTTAGAATATTAGTATAATTTTTAGATAGAATTTAAATAGAAATAATAATAATAAATGAATAGATTTTTCTTTATTAAAAATAAATAGGTTTTATTTTCTTTTATAGAATATTAGATTTTTAGAATTTAATTAGAGTCTAATAAAAAATAATAATATAGTTTTATTAGGATTTTATTAATTAGTGGATTTATTAGGTTTAATTGAGTATTAGTTTAGTTGTTAGTTGGTTTAATGTTTTTATTCAAATTCAGGTTTTTGAAGTTTTAGTCATTTTTCGTTTTGGGCTTTTCAGCCAAGGCCCATTCGTTTTATTGTCCAGAAAATATTCAGGTTTGTCCAAAAAAGGGGTCCAAAACGTCCAGCGTTTTCCAGCACTTCCTAGAAGGGTCCAGAACCTTCCAGAAACGAATCAGTATAAATACCAGTAGCCAGACACGTGTCCAGGAGGAGAGGGTCCCACGAGTTTCATCATTCACACGCCACGCGTACCCAAGCCTCTCTCTCTCTCAGCCACGCTAGCCTGTACGTGGCAGGCATGCAGAGCCACTCCACCCACCGTGCAACCACGTGTCCTTCACAGAACCTCGCCTGAGACGCGCCACCGGCCGGCCTTGCATGGCCGGCGGCAACCGAGACGTCGCCGGAGCCCCCTACCATTCCAGATTCCGTTCATCAATCTCCTCCCTTCATCATCTTCTCCAGTCCTTATCATCAACAAACCACCATCCACAACCGTCCGGCGACCTTCCTCTTCAACCGAACCACCGTCTTCATCATCAACCTCCACCTTCATCCTCCTCCTCAAACCACAGATCATCCCGTCCTCATCAATATTGAACCATTCATCATCATCAATAACATTCTTTCCAGAATTAGATTCTCCGATCCAAACATCATCGGTATCATTATCAAGCTTCAAGAACACCAGAAGTTTCAACAAACTCCTTCACCAACGATTCCCAGAAAAACTACCAGAAACTTCCATCCTTTCCTCCGATTCACCACCGTGGAACAACAGATCTCCATCAAGAACACTCAAGAGGCGTCATCAACCTTCAACAATGTTGTTCATCATCAAGCTTCGAGAAACGTTCCCAGAAGTCCATCAGAATGATGAAGCTTCATCATCTTCCTTCGTGATCTTCCCCAGATTCGTCATCTTGTTCAGGATCCACCATCAACATCATCAGATCATCAACGTCATTCAAGGTTTCCACGAATCTCCAGAAGCAACTTCAAGAGCTCCATCAAAAATCCATCAGTAACTACTTTTACAAGAGCTTCAACGAATTTCTAGCAAAGTTCTTCAGATCATCAATCAACAACTCAGGAACACAGTCATCCAGAAACTTTGATGGTTCTTCAGGTTTGAGAGGAAGAACGAAGGAAGATTGAAGGAAAAGGAGAGGAAGAACGGAGGAGGAATAAAGAGAAACGAGAAAGGTTGAGAGAGACGGAGGAGAGAGGCGTTGGTGGCGGCGGAAGAGGCTAGAGAAGGAGATTAGGTTTTTTTGCAGATGGTGAGAGAGGGAAGAAGAAAGTGGGCCTCTGGGCCCAACTATTTTTTTGACCCTCACAATTTTTGGCTGAAACGGGCTTTGGGCCCTAATCCTTCTGGCTTACACACCCAGAATCACAATACACACCCCCCCTGCGTTTTTTGTGAAGAAGAATTGGGCTGGGCCCTCCAGTTTTTTGTTTGTTATTTTATTTTTCTATTAAACTCCCCCCTGTAACAGCATACCCCCCAGCCCCATTTTCTTGTTTTTTCTTATTAGTCTTCTTTTAAATATTGTGGAAAAAAATAATAGAAAATGAAAAGAAGAAATATGTTTGGAAAAAAAGAAAAGAAAGAAAATAGAAAGAAAAGATATAAGAAAAGAAATAAAGAAAAGGTGAAAGAAATATTGTTTAAAAAATAGAAAAAAAAAGATATAAGAAAAGAGAAAAATATAGAAAAGATATTTTGAGAAAAAAGAGGAAAAAATATGTTGAGAATAGAAAAGGAGAAAAAAGAGAAAAAAATATTAAAGTGCCAATTTAATATTTTTTAAAGCATTTCTTTTAGGATATTTTTATAGACTTTGTTTTTCGACTTTTAGGGATAGAATTAGAGGCCCATTTGTTAGGGGGCTATTTCCATTCGATTTTTCAGGATAGAATAGGATAGCGTTTCCTAGGAGATTCATTTCAGTATTCAACCCATTGTAATCATTTTTAGAGATGAATAAAACGAGATTTGAGCTGTGGTCCGATAGTAGCCGAACTACAGCTGCTCTGATTCTTCGTACCAGACGAAGATATGTAGGCATAGGATGCGATATCCTAGCGAGCACACTAACGACTAACTTTTGTTCTCTCGCGGCTGTGCGATCGAGACTTTCCCGCTGACGATTAATTGAAACCCTTTTTCTCTCTTGCCCAAGTGCATTTGAGACTCAGCCATAGTTGTGACCATAGGTTCCCGACCCTGTGAAACCAGTTGTTTTTCTCACTGCTGTGTGAGAATGTTTGTTTAGCCGTAGTTAGTCTGAACTACGTAAAGCTCTGATCTTCCATCCCGTGGAAGTACGTAGGCACAAGACGCGAGGTCTTGGCGAGCCTCCCCGTAGTCCCGAACTACGTTGACTCTGACTTTCTCTCTTGAGAATACGTAGGCATAGAGTGCGACGCTCTATCGAGTCAATTCCCTTCCGTTTAGATTTAGCAGCCGTAGATAAGATTGTTTTGCATCCAGTAGACAACCCAAGCAAGCGTGGATCCCGTCGAGTACGACGGACGTGAGGGGTGCTAATACCTTCCCCTTGCGTAACCGACTCCCGAACCCAGGCTATGGTTGCGATGACCATACCTTTTCCCCGTTTTTTGCGAGGTTTACTTCGAGCGTTTCCTTTCCCGCTCTGAGGGATAAATAACGCACAGGTGGCGACTCTTCTGTCAGCCGGCGCCGATTTTCGCTTAAGTAGCGACAGCATGCAAGATTCCAACTGGTAAAAATGGATTGAAGCAATGAAGGAGAGTATAAGTCATTGTAAGACAATAAAGTTTGGGAACTTGTCCCAATTACCAGAATGTGTGAAACCCATTGGTTGCAGATGGATTTTTAAGACCAAGCATGATTCTAACGGTTATGTGAAAGGTATAAAGCTCGTCTTCTGGCTAAGGGTTATACTAAAAAGGAAGGGATTAACTTTAAATATACTTTCTCTCCGGTTTCATCAAAAGACTCTTTTAGGACAATCATGACTCTTGTTGCACATTATGATTTGAAACTCCACAAATGAATGTTAAAACAACTTTCCTTAATGTCAACACCAATGAAACGATTATATGGTGCAACCAAAAAAACTGTGTCAAGAGACCCAAAGAATATGGTTTGCAAATTAACAAAATCCATTTATGGACT
Organism: Lathyrus sativus; assembly: GCA_963859935.3. Taxonomy (NCBI): domain Eukaryota; kingdom Viridiplantae; phylum Streptophyta; class Magnoliopsida; order Fabales; family Fabaceae; genus Lathyrus; species Lathyrus sativus. The sequence goes on along the minus strand of OZ012735.1, from coordinate 524,702,888 downwards.
AAAACAAACATCTCGTCAACGATACCACAAGTTTCATGAAGTAATTCTCTTATTTAGTTTTGAGGTGAATATTGTTGAAGATTGTGTATATCAAAAATTTAGTGGGAGCAAGTACATTTTCCTGGTTCTATATGTTGATGACATATTACTTGCTGTCAATGATATATGCATGACGCACGAAACTAATAGACTTCTATCAAGAACATTCGAGATGAAACATATTGGCGACGCCTCCTTTATATTAGGAATTCAAACACATCGGGATTGATGTCAATGTATTCTAGGATTATCACAGAGGAATTATATCGAAAAAGATACTTAAAAGGTTTGGTATGCTGTCGCAACTGCGAAAAAACAACCAGAGGAAACAAACATAAGAGTCTCCACCGAACATTATTTATCCCAAAGGACGGAAAGGAAATGATCGAAGAAACCTAAAAGAAGGGAGAAGACAAGGTCATCGAAACCAACTTGAGTTCGGGAGTCGATTACGCAAGGGGAAGGTATTAGCACCCCTCACATCCGTTGTACTCAACGGGATCCACACTTGTTGTCTAATCAAAGGATAGGTTATCTAAAAGCTACTACTAAACGAAAACGAGAAAGGTAAAAGAAAAAGGAGACTCGATAGGACATCACCACCGTATGCCTACGTATTCCCTCGTGCAATGGGAAAGTCAGAGTCAACGTAGTTCGTAAAACTATGGGTGATGGGGGGGAGGTTGCTTGCCAAGACATCACCGTCTTGTGCCTACGTATCCTCATTTGGTATGAGAAATCAAAGCAAACGTAGTTCGGGAAATTGTGAAAAAGGTCTCGATCACACTGGGGAAAGAGAAAAGGTTCGATTATCTGGTTAGTCTCGATCACGCTGGGGCGAGAAAAGGGAAGTTAGTTGTTAGTGTACTCGCCAAGGATATGGATCCTTGTGCCTACGTATCCTCATTAGGGAATAAGGAATCAGAGCATCCGTAGTTCATGCTACTACGGGAAAACGGGATCTCGATCGCACGGGGGTGAGAGAAAAGATTATGGACTTATTGAGGAAGTGAATTGAATTTGTTTGATATGCGTATTGCACTAAAGTCTATGACATATGAGCAAATACGCCGCATGATCGCCCCCAGACGGGACGTACGCTAAACACTCTAGACAAGCGAGGAGAGTCCCCTCACTCATTATTTCTCATGTACTCAAGGCTCGTGGCGCATAATACTCATCGTATTTATTAAGTGTTTTGAAATTGTCTTGAGAAAAAAGAGAGAGACACACACAAGGTCTAAGGGAAACTATATCCTATATGTTATCATGTAATGTGGCCCTAAGGTCAGGATTAGAGGGGAGCTATCCTAATATTGTCATGCTTGGATTGAGATCCTAATGTCTATCCTACGCCAAACTTAATCGAAAATTAAGTTGGACTAGGAGCCCTAATGGAGCATGTGAATACGAAACACAAGTAAACACGAAGCATCTCAATCACAAAGAGAAATCACACACGAAATAAGTTCAAGACAAAGTACCAAGCTCGAGGTGTGCATCAAGAATTTAATCAGGAATTAATCAGAATAAGCATCAGAATTATGGCGACAAAACCATAAAGAAATTCACAAGAAATTCTTACAAGTATCAATAAAGGTTAGGCGCAATCAAAAGCTAATCACAATTAACGTCACAATTAGAATCCAAGCTAAAATTACCGTGCAAGTTAATTTACAATTAAAATCAAAATTAAAAGTTAATCAACAATTACAAACTAAGATCTAAAATTAAAATTAAAAGTCAGTTCAAAATTAACTCTTAATAAGGTCTAATGAAATCAAGATTAACTTCTAATTACTATCCAAAATCAACAATTAATCAATGCTAAGAGTTAATTAAAAACAAGATTAATTTCTAATTGAAACCAAAATCAACATCACCTCCCCTGCTTCGCTCAACATATTCCTCTCTCCTTCTTCTTGAAATTTGCCGCCGACGCGTAATGCTTCTCCGTCTCTCTTCAAACCGCAACTCACATCCTTTCTTCGCGAAACATTTCTCCATACAATCTTCTCGTATCTCTCCACCACTTTCATTAACAACAATGTCCGCACAAAAATTCGCCGCCCCGTGGCCTTAAGTCGGCGATGGCGAAGTACGAACCTCTTTCACCTTACATTTCAACGTGACAAAACAGTCGGAAACTCAATACTCAACTCAAAATGGAGCTTAACAACGGATAAGAGCTAATCCATAATCCACATCGCAATACACATACGAGGATACAGAGCAATGCATAGATAAATATGTACCTACCGGATTCGCTCCAATGGCGCTTCGAAGATGACACAAGGTCTCATGGCTCAGGTATGCTCGTTTTTCTCCTTAACATGATTGCTCGATTCCGCTTCCTTCTTCTTCTTCTGGCCGTGAATTCTTGAACGTTGATGTTATTATTCTTTAATTCTTCTTTGCATGCTTGTGCTTCAACTTGAGTATAGGAAACTCAAAGCATATAGAAAACCTTGATTCAAAGAACCGCTGTAATCCCATGTTTTAAAAGACCAATTTAATCCATGATTATGAATTATGACCTAATGGAAATGTGTATGAATGTGAAGCAGAGACCAGTTATGGTTAGGAAAAGAGAGGGAAAATTTTGGGGTACAACACATGCATGAATGTAAGCCAGGGGATACTCTAATTGCTAAGGGAGATAAATTTAGTCTCAGTCAGTTCCCAAAAGGAAACTTAGAAATTCAAGAAATGTAAAAAATTTCTTATGCATCAACAATAGGGAGTCTGACGTAATCCTACGTGTGTACACGTCCAAATATTACGTTCATAGTTGGGATATTAGGAAGATATTTGAGCAATCTAAGAATGGATAATTGGAAAGTAGCCAAAAAGGTTATGGGGTATTTAAAGAGAACAAAAGACTATATTCTCACATATAGGAGGTCATACCAGCTAAAGATCACTGGATACTCTGACTCATATTTTGTTGGATGCTAAGACAGTAAAAGATCTACTTCAGGCTATATCTACATGTTGGCTGGTGGTGCAGCTTCTTGGCGCAGTGCTAAACAAATTCTTACGGCTTCATCCACCATGGCAGTAGAGATTATAGTGTGTTATGAGGCATCTAACCATGGGATTTGGCCGAGGAATCTTGTCACTAGGCTGCAAATTGTGGAAGGAATTGAAAGACCACTTAAGTTATATCGTGACAACAAATCAGTCGTCCTATATTCCAACAATAATAGGAGCTCGACCAAGTCAAAACATATTGCCATCAAGTTCCTAACTATTAAGGAAATGGTACAAAGTGGACAGATTTTCATAAAACGCTTGGGGACAAACTCCATGATAGCAGATCCTGTTACAAAAGGTCTTCCACTCTAGGTCTTTCATGAGAACACTACTCGCATGAGTGTTTTACCGTTAGATGGATATTTAGTTTAATCAGAGTTAGTCGATTATGAATTTTATGTTTTGTGTTTGGTATTATGTATGCATACTATAATTTTAGATATTTTCCAATTAATAAAGTTTGATATTCAGTAATTTACGTTTTGTACAATAAAGTTATTGAATGATCGCACTAAAGTAAAGTATGACAAGTTGAAAATCGACATATACAAACAAACTTTATGCGATTTTCATACTGCACATTTCATGATGGATATATGTCATTTAGTTGTGTCACTATTGGTGATCATTGATAGATTTAGTTATGATTGATATAATAAAAATCACCTTAATTATCACTACAAGAAAACATGAAATTAGCTAGGGGCGTGGGTTAGGGGAAACCCCTTACTAAAATAAATACATTTGCTTGGGATTAAACCCCTCGCAAAACACAAAATAGGGAGGAAAAAAAATAAAAATAGTTAGCTAGGGGATACCCCTCGCAAACAAGGGGGAAAACTTTTTTGAAATTTGAAAAATGCTTTTACTAGGGTTCAGAGCGGAAATAGGTGGGAAAGGTTGAACATTTGCGAGGGGTTAGCCCCTCACCACGTCACGGTTTACAATTTGCGAGGGGCATCCCCTCACCAATGGTCCTACTTTAGTTAAATCCCTATGAAAAATTATTTATTCCTCTGCCAAGTTGTCTGCCACACGCCAACAGTAGCTAGGGGCATCCCCTCGCAGATGACACTATTAAATGCCCAACCCATTTTCAAACCTATCAGCCATTTACTTTGCATTTTCTTCTCTTTCTTCTCCATTTCATCTTCTCCATTTTTCTTTGGTTTTCTTCTTTCCTTCCATGTTCCACCATTTTTGTCTCTCTTCATAAAAGTGAGTTGTTTTATTTATTTATTTATATTATTTTCGTATTTATAATTTATTTTACTGTTTAGATTTATTAATTAATTTTTATTTATTTATTTGTGGTGTTGCATGTACTGTGGATGATATATAAAGCTATCTAATTTTTGTAAAGAGGAACTACGAATTTGAGAAAGCATCTAAAGGTACACACATCTATTTTTTTAAAGATGTTATATATATTTTTATGTTGAAATTTATGTTGATGCATAAAAAATTTTGTAAAGAAAATATAAAATATATTTTGTAAAGAAAAATTTATGTTGGTGGTTGTTGAAAGTTATTTTTTAAAGAAAAATTTATGTTGGTGGCTGTTTTTTCTTAACATATTAATATTTAGGTATATTTCGAAATATATTTTGTAAAGAAAATATATTTTGTTATAAAACAGATTTTAATATTTATATTATAAAACATATTTTAATATATTATTATTATAAAAATATTAGTATTATATATTATTTAATTAAAACAGTATATATATTTAATTATAAAACAGATTTTAATTAAAATATTAGTATTATATTTATGAGTATTAGTATATTATCAAAGAGTATATATATTTATATTATATTATAAAACAGAATATTAATATTATATTATAAAACAGAATATTAATATTAGTATTATATTTATTAACATATATTATATTTATTAACATATATTATATTTATTAAAACAGAATATTTATATTTATTAAAATATTAGTATTATATTTATTAGTATTAGTATATTAATAAACAGATTTAATTAAAATATTAGTATTATATTTATTAGTATTATATTCATTAGTATTAGAATATTAATAAACATATTTTAATTAAAATATTAGTATTATATTTATTAGTATTAATATATAATAAAACAGTATATATATATATTTATAAACTATTATAAAACAGTATATATTATATTATAAAACCGAATATTAATATTAGTATTATATTTATTAACATATATTATAAAACAGAATATTTTATAAACATATTAAAACATATTAGTATTATATTTATTACAATTTTAGTATTAAAACAGTATATATATTTATTAATATATTTTATAAACATATTAAAACAGAATATTTATTAAAACTTATAAACATATATTTTATAAACATATTAAAATAGAATATTTATTAAAACATATAAACAGAATATTTTATATACATATTAAAACAAAATATTTATTTACATATTTCCTTAAAACAGATATTATAAACATATTATTTATTAAAACAGAATATTTATTAAAACATATATTATAAACATATTATTTATTTAAATTTATTATAAACAAAATATTTATTTATTATAAGCAGATTTTATTAAAACATATTATATATTATTTTTCTAATATAATTATAACAATATAATTATAATTTTTTTAAAAAAAAAAAATACTTATTGGCTAGGGGTTAACCCCTCACAAATCCCAAATCGTGGGACAGCTGACTAGGGGCTTAACCCCTCGCAAATGCATGACACAACTGGCTAGGGGATTCGCCCCTCACTAAATTCAGGAATCACGTGATTTGACTAGGGGCTTATCCCCTCGCAATCTTTTCTGACAGCTCTGAGCCCTCTCTGGCTCTAGTCTATGTTTACGTCTGTGGTGTAGGATGATGATTTTTTTCCATTACATTTTGCGAGGGGCTTATCCCGTAGCCATTTTTGCGAGGGGCTTATCCCCTCACCAATTATTTGCGATGCCCTGATTAGCTAGGGGTCCTGTCCCCTCGCAAATTGTTGTTTTGTGATGGGTTTTTTGGGTTAGTGAGGGGTTTAACCCCTAGCTAAATCCTGTTTTTCTTGTAGTGTATGTATATTTGCATAACTAATGGATGAGATAATTTGGATATGTTTAAGGAATATAATGACGAATTTTGATCTCATAAAGTCTAATACATGTGTATGATTACATATGTGACTAGTGGGTGATTGTTAAAATTTTTGGGTCACAATTTTAATATTACATGTCTTAGAGCCATTATGTAATTAGCTAAAGCTGTAGTGATCTAATTAATAATAGGTTTGTGGCTAAAAGCATAAATATCATAAAAGGTAAGATTAATGTATAGATACCATAATTCAAAATATAATTTGGTGAGAGGTTAAATTAGAATATTGAACACTAAGAGATAACTAAGAGATAACCCTAAAGTTTTTTATACGGGTTATGGTCCCCATTTGTAGACAACACATAACTACTTATCAGAAATTCTCTCTTCATCCCCATCAGAGGAGAATTAAGGAGCCATAAAGGAACTCTACAAATCGAAAGATCAAATACCTGCAAACCTTCAGTGACCCCTAATGGAAAACTCAAGTACGCTTCCGCTTTTATTCTCTGGTTGAATTTTGATATGGGTTTAAGGGATACAAGTTCATGGATTATCGACTCATAGGGATAATTTTAGAGTTTTGTTCTTGATTTCTATATCGATAGAAATCATAAGGTTATGAACAAATATAACAAAGGAGCCGACCACATTAGTCTAGGATCATCTTCTTTAAGTAAAAGCTTCTTGCATGATCCAATGCACAAGAAAGACTTTGATAGTCTTCTTCTTTTGAAATCCCACTCACCAGAGCATATTCAAAGGTAGTATTCTTAGCCAATGTTCTCTTTTAGAACACTTGATAAGAGTTCGAGTGATTATATTGCTTCCCTTTTTTGGCATATTGTTTGGAAAACAAAGCTTCATGGATTTTTAAATTGAAACTTCCAAACCATATCCCATTAAGATGCTCTTGGAGTTTTAGATGTTATTAACTTCTTCAAACCTCACAAATCCAAACCTAGCACCACCTTTATTAGGATATTACGGAATAAACACTTCCACTATTAAACTAAACTCGGAGATTCTACAGCGAAGATTTGCAGAAGAGAAACAATATGGGAAGTTAGTGAAATAGAAGGAATGGATTTCCTTCATCCTCTCCAAAGATGAGCAGAAAATCTAGGCAAACTGGTTGTTGAACACTGAATAGAAATGTGGTGAGATTTGATGAATGGAGATACAACTATATAATGAATGCTCATAGTAATGCGATGCAAAGAATAAAAACTATGGATTTAAGTTGTTACACTCAAAACCATAGGAAAGAAAGATAATGCATAAGTAGCGATAGATAAACTGCTATTAGATATGAGTGCATGATAATTAAAAAGAGAACACGTAATGCATTAAAGAGAAAAAAGAAAAGAAAAAAGTAAAAATGGACTGAGATCGATATGCATGAAAGTGATGCACGCAAGAAAACAAACACATTCTTAGAGAGAGGTGAGACGTTATCTCTCTTAATCATTAACCAGTAGTTAATTTCAATAGACTTGTTTCTTCAATAATATCAATAGCATATTTTAATGGTAAAATTACAAGACCATCCTTATATTAGGCTACCTAAAATCCAAAAATTATGAAGTTTATTAAAGTCTAAAATGGATTAGAAAGATGTTGTTTCAATCTATTAATCACTACTAGTTATGAAAATATCATCTACATAAAATAAATAAATAAATGCATCAAAGTTAAGTGACAGTTAAAAAATTGAAGATCCACTTTACTATGTGTTTTGGGCCGATCAAAAAAACATCGGATAACCTAAGCCGAGCATACCATCTTGGCCTACAATTTGATAAAAGTTCCATTCCATCAAGAATTTTCCTAATCAATATAGAAAGTTACTTTTACTCCCAAGATATCTCAACTGTAAAATACATCCAACTGTCGCCTACAAAGAATAACGAGAAAAAACTAGTTCGTTATTTTCACACACACACACGCACACGCACACAAACACACATGTAACACCCATTTTATTTTAAATTATTTTTCGTAATTTAATTTCGTGAAGTTGTGTGTTTAGATGTGATTATGTGTGCTTTGTTGTGATTGGGGTACCCTGCTGTAGGGGGTAGTGACCTTATTGTTAATGACCTTAAGGGTGAGGGGTGTGTGGCTATTTTTATAGAATTGGTGATGTGGTGAGAATGATTAATAAGTAATATTAATAATTTAAATTATTAAGAGATAATGATATTATTATTTTAGTGGTGAAATTATTAGTAATAATAATATTAAAATTATAATAATATAAGAATATTAAGGTGAAAATAAGAATGAGGGGTAAAAGTGACATTTGGGAGAATTTTGAGGATATAATAGAGAGTTAGAGGAATAAGTGAGGGCATAGGAGAAAAACCATAGTTGAGGGAGTTATAAAGAAATTGGAAGAGAGTGGAGTCAGTTTTTTCATCGTACGTGTTTTGGAACTGAAAGTGAAAGAGGCTAGGGTAAGGAAGGGGAAAAACTCCATTTGTGAAGGTTTAGAAAGCTTGATTACAAGGTAAGGGCGGGGTTCTGATCCTCTAAGGGTTATTATGTTGAATAGTGGAAAAAAGTTAGGTTCTTACTTTGTGGGTTGTGTGTTGTTCTATGATATGATGGTTGTGAAGCAATTGATATTGAAATTGCTAATTGGTAGGTGATGAATATTGAAAATTTTAATTGGCACGTGATGAATGATGAATTTTTTAATTGGTATGTGATGAATTTCGTCGCATATATGTGTGGTATTTTCTATTTTGGAATTGTTGAAAAGTTCCTCCATTGTTGAGTTTTGAAGTTTCGAGTCGTAAGTATGAAATTGATGATGATATGATGTTAATCCATGGTTAAACATGGTATAATTGAGTTTTAGGATGCAATTTTAGTATAAAATCGAGTCTATGATGATGGATTTTCGTAGCATAGGCTTTGGTGTTAAAATCTGTGGTGAAAGTGCTTTTAAAAAAAGTGATTTTTGAGCTTCGCAGCAGTGTGCGTCGACCTCCAGGGTCTGGTGGGTCGACCTGATGCTACCCGAATGTAATATTTTGAAAAATGGAACAACATGCATTGATGCACAAGCCTTTGCGTCGACCTGTATACCCTGTGTGTTGACCCTTGCGTCGACACATAGGCAGGAAAATGTTGAAAATGATTTTGATCATAACTTTTTAACCGTTTATCCAAATGACGAACCGTTTGAAGCGTTGGAAAGCTAATAAGTAAAACTTTAACATGGTATAATTGGGTGAACCATTTCCCCAATATTTTTATGTTTAATATGTTGATGAATGTGACTATTAATTGTTGCGTATGTTAATATGTCTTGTTGTAAGTGACGAAACTTGGATGTTGTTATAAAGAGGTTGTTGTGGTGTTATTGGTGGAATATGAGCATTTTTAATGATGTTGTTATGATTTTGTTTTATATATATATATATATATATATATATATATATATATATATATATATATATATATATATATATATATATATATATATATATATATATATATATATATATATATATATATATATATATATATATATATATATATATATATATATATATATATATATATCCATACTGTATGAAATATATTTTGTGCTTGTTGGTCAATTTGGACGGTGTACAATAACCATAGTGGTGGGTTATTATGCACGATAATGTTGTTGTCATATGCATAAATAGTCGCATTGCATACATTTATGAACAAATGGTTTGTTATTGGTGAGCCTTAAATTTCATTGTGTGGATTGAGCCGATAGCTGATTCGGAACTGATGGATCAGTGAGTGGTTCTGATCCTAGGAGGCGGGGATCAGAATGGTGAACCTAAGTGTTCACAAAAATTTGTACCACATGCATAAGCATTGAGTTATGTGTGAGTCTCATTGAATTATATATTATCCATGATGCTATGTTGATAAGTATGTAATGTTGTGTGATGAATCGATTTGTTATCGTGTGATTTTCTGTTGGTTGATGAATAATTGGTGATGATATTGTTGGGTGATTGATGTGAGATGTTTAATTGAATTGTTGTTGTGTAAACTTAATGCATTCCATTTTACATGATTGCCTTTATAATATCATGATATCTCACCCCTTCTGTTTGATTATTGCTACGTAGGTAATATGCAAATACTCCGCAGTAGGACTCAAATGTGAGTTGAAGATGGAGTTTCCTTACCTTTTCTTTAAAGTTGGCGTATGCTCTGATTGTAACACTGGGGTGTCATGGGAACGCGTTTTGAATTATATTTATTTGATGTTGTAGACATTACCTTTATCATGTTTCATTACTGTTTGGTGGATTTGTGATACCATGAGAACTTTATATACCATGAGCCGATGCATGATGTTTGTTATTCCGCTGCAGTAAAGATAATATTCAAACATGTTCAAGTTTTTATAATTATTAAAACATATAAGTGTTACATAGTCAGTATGATGAGCAGATTTTGCATGTTGACCGTAACATCCTATGTTTCATATGTGTTAAATTAATTACTCTGATGTTTTATTTAATATTATTACCAGGGATAATTTAGAGTGTTACATAGTGGTATCAGAGTAGGTCGGTCTGTCCGGCCAAGTTGTTGAGTCGTTGTTGTGTGACAGTTGACTACTGTCGATGTTGTTTCCTTAACCATTGTGTATTATTGTTGACATATAACAGATAATGGTTGGAAAGAACGATGCTGCTATTGCTGCTGCATTGCAGGTTGTTGCTCAGGCTGTGCAGGATCAACCTAATGCTGGTGAAAATGATGAGTTTTGGAAGAATAAACCGCCTACCTTCAAGGGAAGATACAATCTAAATGGAGCACAGACTTGGCTCAAAGAGATCGAGAGGATCTTCCAGGATATGAATTGTCTTGAGGCACATAAGGTACGGTTAGGTACTCACATGCTTGCTGAAAAGACCGACGACTGATGGGTCAACACCCGTCAATGGTTGTTAACTACGGGAGAAGTTATCACTTGGGCTGTGCTCAGTAGGGGATTTCTGAGGAGATGCTTTCCTGAAGATGTCCGAGGTAAGAAGGAAATTGATTTTCTGGAGTTGAAGTAGGGTAACACGCCGGTTACAGAGTATGCTGCCAGATTTCTAGAACTTGCTAAGTTCTACCCTCACTATAGTGAGGCAACTCCTGAGTTTTCGAAGGGTGTCAAATTTGAGAACATTTTAAGGTCTGATATCAAACAGGCGATCGGGTACCAACGAATAAGAAGATTTCCAAATTTGGTGGATTGTTGTAGAATCTATGAAGAAGATAACATGGCTCGATCGACTCACTATAAGGGGCTGGCCGAGAGGAAAGGAAAACAACAGATGAACCGTGGAAAGCCTTATACAGCTCCAACTGATAAATGTAAACTGATATATGCTAATGGCAAAAAGCAGAGCAGGGGAAGTGCTCCTAAGATTCCTAAGTGTTATAGATGTGGTGAGATGGGTCATCACGTCAATAAGTGTAAGAGCGATGTGAAGAAGTGTTACAAGTATGGTAAGATATGACATCTGGTTGCTAATTGCACTGAGAAGATAATGATTTACTTAAATTACGGAGAAACTGGTCATATCAGTACTCATTTCTAGAAACAAAAACAAGATGCAACTGGAGGCAAAGCGTTTGCTCTGTCAGGAACTCAGACTTCCAGTGAAGACAGGTTGAACAAAGGTATATGTTATATTAATAATACGCCTTTGATTGCTATTATTAATACTGGTGCTACTCATTCCTTTATTTTTGATGATTGTGTGAAAAAGGCTAGGCCTTAGTGTATCTGTGGTGAAGGGAGAAATGGTTATCAAAACTCCTGCTAAGGGATCGGTGGGTACTTCTTGTGTTTGCTTGAATTGTCCTTTGAGAATATTTGATAGGGATTTTGATGTGGATCTCATTTGCTTGCCGCTGATGAATCTCGATATTATCTTGGGAATGAACTGATTGATGTTTAACCATGTTCAGATTAAACATTTTAATCAATCGGTGTGGTTTCCTACTCCTGGTGATGAGGAGGGGGCTGGTTTCTTATCTATGGAAGATTTGAATGAGATTTTAGAAGATGATACTTAGGCCTTTGCAATGTTCACATCGCTATCTGTTGACAACCAAGCTGTGATCTATGAAGTGCAGGTGGTACGAGAGGTCCCAGAGTATTTTCGGAGGATATTTCAAATGTACCGCCAGAAAGAGATGTGGAATTTACTGTTGATCTTGTCCCTGGTACCAGACCTATTTCTATGGCACCATACAATATGTCAGCTTTAGAATTAGTAGAGTTGAAGAAACAACTAGAAGACTTGTTGGAAAAGAAGTTTGTAAAACCAAGTGTGTCGCCTTGGCGAGTTCCAGTATTGTTGGTAAAGAAGAAATATGGTAGTATACGATTGTGTATAGATTATCGACAGTTGAACCAATTGACTTAAGGTGTGAGAAAACACTAGAAATGGGGGTTTGAATTGGTTTTTAAAAAATGAAAGCTTTTTGTGAAACTCAAACAAAGATCACAAATAAACTAAGAGAAAAAGACACACGATATATCCTGGTTCACTTAAAAACTATCAAGCTAATCCAGTCAACCCGCCAAGGTGATTTTGCCCTATACACAAGGGCTTAATCCACTATAATTAATTGATTACACTGCTCTAGCAACCACTGGTGACTAACAACCAAAAGAATAATTGTCTCTTCTTAAAGATTTTGACCTAACTGGTCCCTTAAGGAATTACAAACAACTGTTTGAACAAAAATGTTTACAATGAATTACTTCTGTACAAGCAGATATAAACACTATTAATAGCTCAAATGACTTAAATAAAACTCATACAGTATGAACAATGTCCTTTCTTTGTATTGTGGTGCTTCAATACTGTTGCTTCAGTTCTTCATAGTTCGTTTACTTTTTGTCATTCATTTTCCTTGTTTTCTTTAAGTAATCAAGTCCTTATATAGCTAGAAAAAGATTTGTTGGAGGGAAGATCAGGAATATCCTTTAGATAGCTGGAAACTTGAAATAATATCGTTACGCAGGGATGAAATTTGTATACAAAAGTTATCCTTTATACCACTAAATCAGGGTAGTCGAATAAAACGTGTTTGATATGTACTATGTACTAATTCCCTCGTTTGATCTTATCTTTTGTACATCAGGCACTTCTGAATAGAGATGATTGAAGCATGAGTAGAAGAGTTGATCACTGGGTCTTCAGAGTCTTCAGAACTTGTTCACCAGAACCTTGTCTTCAGAGTCTTAAGCACTTAGTCTTTAGAACCCTTGGTCTTTAGTAACTTAAGTATTAAGAATCTTTAGAACATTGTTCAATAGAACTTTGTCTTCAGAGTCTTCACCACTTAATCTTCAGAAACTCGAGTCTTCAGATTCTTCAGAAATTTGTTCAACAGTACCTTGTCTTTAGAAGATAATGACTTCAGAAGCTAGACAACCTTCAGAAGTAAGATATCAGAGTCACACTCAGAACCAGAATCCAGGAGAGCATTGCAACAATAACATATTGTCTTCTTAGAATATTTCTGAATGTGAGTAAATCGGAAGCAGACTTGCTTTTATGGTGCAGAAGTGACTTTGGTCAGATCAGAGTGACGTTGCACATGGTCTCTATCAGAGTTAGAACTTGTTTGTTAATTCTTCAGAGAAACAAACGTTAGAGTACCAAAATTGTTCTCACACAAATACTACTTTGTTATTATCAAAACTTAGAGATATCTGGCAGATCCAAATCTTGTTCTAACAATCTCCCCCTTTTTGATAATGACAAAACAATGTATTTTGATGACACAATTTTGTATGAAGATAATCAATAGAAATTGATAGAGATAAGTTATAGAAATGACTCCCCTTTATCAAGCTCCCCGTGAATTTAAGACTTAAAAAAAAATCTTATTAACTTTGGGATACCAGAGCCTAATTATAAAGATCTTGTTAGATCCAAAATAACAGAGCTTGATTATAGTGGTAATGATTGGTCAAATCAGATCCTCATTGCCAAGATATCTATTTTGTTTCTGAAAAACATTCTAAGGAAAATTGTGTGCAATTAAAAAGTTAGAACGTCAGAGCCATGATTTAGAGATAAGGTATTTTTATCAAAATAATTTTCCATTAATATACTCTCCCTTTTTGTCATGATCAAAAAGGTAAATAATGGTTAGTTCAATCATTTAGGGTATTGGGTTTGATTCAAGAGAAATTAGGTAAATTAAAATCAATACTTCTTCCCTTTTGTTAACAATTATAAAATAATGCAATAAGATGTAATAGAAGAAATAAAAGATAAATTATCATAGACTAAAAAAACAACACCAGAGGCGCAGGTACATGAGCAAGAAGCAGAACAACCACTAATAAACAACTGACAGACAAACAAATAAAACGATTAATGAAAGACTTGAAGAGAGAGAATAAAAACTGAAAGACCAACAAGGACACTCGCCCACCAACCATCAAAAGTATTCCACCTTATCAACCCTCTCACATCTTTATTCAACCATAGAATTTTTTGGTCCACGTGTTCTGGCTAAACCAATGATTTCAGCTTTAAAGAACAACTCAGACATAATTTTGCCATAGGGAATGAAGGACTTATGCTGATTTTTGGAGATTTCAACATAGTACTTTAGATGATTGAAGATAGTTTGGGACAGGTTGACCGAGACATTGTACATCATGAAGTAGATAAAGCGTCTATCATCATGAGACAAAGAATTTTTGGCCACTCCTCGAGGTCAAAAGCTGGTTAGCAGAAGTTAAAACCACATTTTGCCGGTGGGAAGGAGCCCTTCAGGGTTGTAAGGTTCATATCTGTTGAGAGAACCATCATGAATGCTGATGAATTCTTCAACAAAGGAGTAGTTCAGATGAAAATCTTCGACAATAGCTCCAGATTGAACATAGTTGATAGCTTGAGCGATGGAGGTCGGTGTTATGAAGAACGAAACACCAAAAACAGAAGACCGTATATAATTTTTTCATCACCAATTCACTCCTTTATAAGGGCAAGATAGATAGGTCCATGCAAGATTAAATAGTAGCCGAACCATTCTTAAATTTGCATGCTGGTGGATATGTACAACCCTGAGTCTATGAGTCTTGGTAGGTTTGGCCTTTTCTTGGAAATCACTTCCATGACTTCTTCATTGCCAAGAAATTTTTTGATAGACATATTGATGCAAAAATAGGATAAAATGATAAACAAGTTGAAGGACTGATGAAGGGAAATAAGAAGGAGTATGATATATTGTTGCAGTCGGTTTTTGTGGTGCGATCACTACTGCTCCTGGTGCTACTTCATGATTTCTATATTTATCTTATGAAGCTTAAAAGGAAGGGGAAGATATCTTAAACTAACCCTGCGCTCAAGTGTTTTCCCTACAAATGCGGAGAATATGGAATCAAGGGTTGCTTATACAAAGGGAAGCTATTAACACACAGAGTATCTATAGTAATCTATAGGAACCTTCATTTACATCTGTTTTTACTGATTGAATTGCTTTCTTGAGTTTATTTGTTGTCAGGTGGGGAATGTTTCTCCTTTGGGAGGTTGAGGAATTGTTTTTGTTGTTTAAGGATTTTCTATTGTTTTTAGAAAGGTATCTGGACCTAAGGTTTTTGATTAGTGCGCTCGCTAAGATTTCGCAACCTTATGCCTACGTATTCTAAAAAAAAGGAAACTGAGAAATCAGAGCGTTCGTAGTTCCTCCTATTCTAGGGGAGGAAAAATGTTTGGTGTCCTGTTCAAAGTCCAATATTGAAGCTAAACGAGTATTTGTGTCTTTTTGAAAGCCCAAGATTGAAGCTTAAAGAGTTATTTATGTCTTGTTCAAAGCCAAATATTAAAGCTAAAAGAGTTATATGTGTCTTGTTCAAAGCCCAAGATTGAAGCTATAAGAGTTTTTGTGTCTTGTTTAAAGCCCAAGATTGAAGTTAAAAGAGTTTTTGAGAGAGAATTTATCATCTCTAAAGGGAGATATCTCAACTATTCATCACAATTATTGAGGTTTTATTTATAAGGGAAGTTGCTTTAACTGGGATGTGTGAAATCCAACAATGCCACATCTTCCTTTATAAGAGAGTTGAAATGTCATGAAGGAAGAAGCTTTAACTCAGTGTAGAGCAATTCCACTTGTTCCTTTATGAATCTTTGCATGCTAAGAGAGGGATATTGGCTTGGATGTGTTCTAGAGGCTTGCTACTTACATCACTTAGATGAAAGAGAACTTTGGCCATGATAAAGGAGGGACTGTAGCTTGGATTTTGACTCAACAAGTGTGCCACTTACATCATTTATCTAGAAAAGAGTTTACTTGTTTGTTTTGAAATGTGATGTATAAACGAAATATCCTCCTACATAGAGGACTCAGAGTCTCATCTGTGAGGATGTTGAATTTTGTGCCTTGACCAAAGTCTAAGGTTGAAGCTAAAAATGGGATTGAAAACTGACTCAACTAGGGGAGTATTATATTTGTCCTGTACAAAGCCCAAGATTGAGGTTGATTGGGGAATATCCTTATATGAAACCTAAGAGGAGGTTGAGGGGATTTAAGTGGAGACTGACTCTTGCTGAGGAAAATTAAATCCAAGAGCAGGGTCCAACTGCTCTGAGGAATCAAAAGAGGAACTAACTCCTGCTAGATATTAGAGGAGAGTTGGATTTGTTGAACTGCCATAAATGCTTTGATTCTTTTGGGGATTTATTGATTGTAACTTGACCCTTGTTGGGGATTTAAGGTGGAAGTCAAGCCTTATTAAGGATTAGAGGAGACTCAAAGGATAAGTTTGAATATTTTAGAGGTTTTGACTCTCTTGGGAATTGGTGTAGGGATGACTAGGGTTTATCTTGTGCTTTTAGAAAGCCTGAGGGTCCTTATTCTAAGCCCAAGAGAAGGCTGGGGAATTTAGACTGTCCAAGTCTTAAGAAGATTTCAAGAAAGTTTTCATCAGGAAATAATCCTTTCTTTTTTGAATTGTTCCAAGATTAAAGGGGTTAGAGAAGAGGTTTCACCGGGAAATAATCCTTTCTTTATTGAAGCTTTTCAAGGTTGAATCAATTGAGCAAAGCCCAAGAGAAGGCTAACTGTATTGGGAATAAGAATTCCTTTGTAAAAGGGGGAACTAGTTATTTGAACTAAGTTATATTGATTGACAAGGATCCTAGTGTTTTAACTAGTCTAAACTAAGGATGATTCAAATGTTAAGAGAAACTTAACAAGATATATACAAGCATATATACATAGATATGAATAAGTATATAAACAAGTATGAATTGAATTGAAAAAGGTGGTAGGTCTTATACTTTGCATAGAGGCCCAATTGTACTATGATTGATTAGATGCTTTCTTCAAGACTGGGTTAGGGTTTTGAGAAATTGAAGAAAGTTTTGACTTTGAAGATGACTTGATCTTTAAGTAAACAAAGGTGTTGGGTCTTACACTCTAGATAGAGGCCCGTATGATTTTTGTATCCTATACAAAGCTCAGGATGAATGAAGCTAAAAGGTTTTCTAGTTACAAAAGGTGTTGGGTCTTACACTCTATCAGAGGCCCATGGTTATTGAAAACAAAGTTTATATACAGAGAGATGGGACTTACACTCCTAGCAGAGGCCTAGATGATTTTGAAAACAAGGTTTATATACAGAGGGATGAGACTTACACTCTAAGCAGAGACCCATGTGATTTTGAAAATAAGGTTTATGTACAGAGGGATGAGACTTACGCTCCTAGAAGAGACCCATATAATTTTGAAAACAAGGTTTATGTACAGAGGGATGAGACTTACACTCCTAGCAGAGACCCAGATGATTTTGAAAATAATGATCGCACCGTGATTTTGAAAAGCGCAATGAGACTTATACTATAGCAGAGGCCCATGAAATGGTTTATTTACAAAGAGGGTTGGGTATTACACTCTAATAGAGGCCCATGAGTGTTGAAATGAAGTTTGAAAAATTAAATCAAAAGAAAACCCTAATTTCATATTTTTAAAGATATTTTTCAAAGAAAAATCAGATAAAATATGTATAATTTATCAAATAAAATCATTAATCATGTTAAAATAAAGATTAAGGTTTATGGAAAAGTATTTTATCCACATGAACATTTAAAATTATTTTGATTTAAAAATATCAAGAAAAAGAAATTATTTTAAAACATTTAAAACAATTTAAAAATAATATTTAAAATATATCAAATAAAATATATCTAATTATGTACAACCTAAGGGGTCAAAGATCATACAATAGGTGAAAGATGCAAATGAACATGACTGTAGTCAACCCTGAGCCTTTCCCCTGGATTCAGACATAGGCAATCAGAAGGATTCAAGAACCACAAATGAATATCGGGGTCAGCATCATGGAGATGATATCGAGATAGGTCAAAGCAAAAACCTCAAACAACAAAGTTAAGCTCATATACAAATGACAACATGTGTGTACAATAATCATCAAAACATATAGTCAATCACATCACACAAAGCAAAACATCATAAAGATGATAGAAAACACATCATATAAAATCAGGCCATTAACACAACAATCATGGGGAAACATTATGTGAATCAGTTCAAGGCAAACATCATCAATTTATCAAGGCACAATATCAAGACTTAAGACAAAGTAAAATGATGGTCCAACTTGAATTCAACAAGAAATAAATAATATATTTTTCTTAGCTTTTTTTTTATAACATAACTAACAAACTAATAAAAGAAACAAACAAAATATGAAATAAGTAACTAAACTATTTGCTTTTTTCATAACATATTTTAGAAATGTAGAGTAAAAGATATTTTAAAATAGAAATACAAATAAAATGATAATAAAATCAAGAGGGAGGTTCAACGACGTAGGATGGGGTGCATCATGGGATACAACACGGGCTCAAAAGCCCAGTTATAACTAGGTTGGGAGAAAAAATTTGAAGGTAAATTCAGCACCACCAAAGTTTCCAGTGAAAAAGGAAAATCGAACCATCAACACATGCCTTTCTCTCACACGACGCCATATCCAACTCCCTTCATATCGCTCGTGTAAATGCAAATTGTGCCGTCACAGGTTCTTCTCCTTTGAAACTGAATGCCTCACTTTGATCTTCCTCTCACGATCGTTACAAAAATCAACCCACGTATCCAACGTATTCTCCTCCCTCGTCTCTGTTTCTCGTGATCTCGCAAATCTCGTCTGCTTTGGCTTTGTCCTGTCTCAATCTCGCACAGTTACAAAAAATGGCAACATAGAAATGGCGAAGGGATTCACAAATTTGAAATTCAATTATCTTCTATGATTCTGGATCTGTTATGGTTTCAGGTTGTTGTATTACGATATGGATGCCAATTGTGCGGCTTGTAACAGGTTGAAGGGATGATGTTTGTGGGTTGTTATTGAGGTTGATGTTTCTACATCGAGATATTAGAGGTAGGAATGTGGCGATGTTTATGACAGGGTTTAATGGAGGTAGGAAGCGAGGTTGGTTTTTCTTGTTTATTAAGAGCAGGTTTCAATTTGGATTGTGGATTAATGGTCTGGTTTTGGGAGTTTTTCACCCAATTGCCACTATTTGAAATGTAAAACACCAAAATGCCACAACTTAAATTTTTTTTTTTTAAAATACCACACTTTTAGTTTGAATTCGTCCATCTTTGGATGATTTATTGAAATGAAAAAAAGTCATGTTGGGGTTCGGCCAATGGATGACCGACCCTATTCTATGAATTTTTTTTTTGTTTTTTTTGTTTATTTTAGAAAAAAATATGGTTATGAGAATTGGAATTGAGAGACAGTCATGTTGGGGTTTGGCCAATGGATGATCGACCCTGACCGACCCTATTCTAATGGATGATCGACTCTGACCGATCCTATTCTATAATTTTTTTTTGTTTATTTATTTATTTTAGAAAGCCATCCATTGGTCGATCCTCAACGTGACTTTTTCCATATCAATGGGTCGTCTTTTCGATAGACGAACCAAAACTAAAAGTGTGACATAACTTTTTCCACTTTTTTTTAAGTTATGGCATTTTGGTGTTTTATATTTCAAACAGTGACAATTAGGTGAAAAATGCCTGGTTTTGGTCTGGTGACCAGTTTTTGCGGTAGTAGTGGGTACTGTTTTATGATAGCATGTTTGCATTTTGATGCAGGTTGTAAGCTGTGGAGTATTGTCCTAGTTGCTGTAGGTTTGTAGCATACTGTCTGGAGCAGGGAGATGTGAATCAGGGCGCATAGTGCCATGTTTTGGATTGTTTCATTTTTAGTTAATTTCCTTGTAATTATTCTGAAGAAAAGAAAATTGGTAATGGACCTAGGCTTTTAGTAGACATAATATGAATGGGCTTTGACTTTTATGGACTTGTATTTTTTTAGTATTTTTGGAAGAGGAAATGGGCTTTAATTAATAAAAATAAAAAACTAAAAAAAAAGAAATGGTTAATGTTTTCTTTAGAATGATTTATGGATTTATTTGGATATTTGATAGAAAATGTAATTTGGATGAAATAGTTTTTTTTTTATGTGTGGATAAACATTGTTTAAAAATGGATATCAAATATGGTCCAAATGGTTATTGAAAGAAAAAGTTAATTGGATTGAGAAAAGTGGTTATGGATTAAAATGGATTGGACATTGAAAACTAAATATAAAAAAATGAATGAAATAGATTGAAAAATAGATTTGGATAATGAAGTGAAATGGACAACATGATTTGGATAATGGATATGGACAATTTAAATGAGTTGGGTGTAATATGGATGTTTAGGATAGGAAAAGAGATTGGAGAAGAAATCAAATTAGAAATTGGTTACGGAAATGGGTAAAGGTAATACGCCTCTACAACACTTAAAAACTTCACAAATGCATTTGACCGCCGCAAATCCTGAACAACAACTCAAACTCCAATCCAACTTGAAATGATATTGATTCGACAACAGCCTGACGAATCCTCATACCAATAGTGAAAATCCTAACCACCCAATCAGTACTTGCACACACATTGAATCTGCTAGCCTCAAAAGACTCAACTGAATGACACTTGTTGATCATAAACACCAAGGGTGAGAAACCCTAATCTTCCAAAATCCGAATCCCTAATCTTTCTAGTCAAACCACTAAGGAAACCCTAAACAATGACACCCTTGTGGCCATTCAGAGGAAATGAAGTTGCACCTTGATAAAACTCTGATATGAGTGCTCATGACTAAGGATGTAAATGGATATCCATGGGGGCGGATAGTATGATATCTGTGTCTGCCCCGTTGAATAAATATGATATCCGTATCTGCCCCATATCCATGCGGATATCAGTTAAGCGGGTAATCCACGGGTTTTAAGGTATCCGCGAATATTTACAGATATCCATGAATAACTTTTTTTGTCTAAAATTATTTTTTAAAAATATATTTTTTCGCTCTCAATTTAACAACTAAACTTCATCATATTATTTTCATTCTTTTTCCACTAAAACATAATAACATTCAAACATAATATCCATACATTTCATTTTTAACAAAATAAAATTTCATCATACCATATAATAATTGTTTAAATAAAACAAAAAGTAATGTTTTCATCAATCATTACAAAATTCCATATATGCATTCCTTGCTTAACATTCATACTTTGGTTTCCTAACTCCTAAATTAAAAGCTTAAAAGATTAAATTTCTTGGAAGATGTAATGACGTCTATAATAAATTAAAATATTTAAATACTTTTTATAATTTATTAACGAGTATAGATATCCGCAGGTACGGGTATCATTAAACCCGCATCCACATCCATTAAATAACGGATATTTAAATATCCATTTATTTTATCCATGGATATCCATTAAGTTATCCCACATGTATCCGTGACGGATTATATTCGCGGATACCCGTGGGCACGAGCTTTTTTGCCATCCCTACTCATGACAATGGAAAACCCAATACTTCTGCCTCAAACTTGAGTACAATGTAGAAGAAACAATCTCTAAACAAAGGAAATCCCAACTCAATAGAAAACCTCCAATTCCACGTCTCAAGAGCTTAGATGGTGGACGATCAATCCAAAACCCTGCTTTGCCAATCTTGGAAGTCTCTTGATGTAAACCCTGATTCATAAATGAAACAAACAAAGAAAATATGATAGCTGGGTTAGATATCCAATATGATTGACCTAGAATGATATGCAAAAGATCAAAGAATCTAAGGGTAAAATTTAAGGTATGACAGTTGCCCCTATTTAAATATCTTTACCAAATGACATGAGTGATGACAATCCTCATAAAATCATGGTGAAAGCTATTTAAATACAGATAACCAAAATTTTTCACCTTAGATGCAATGACATGCTATGCTATGGACAAAGGAAAACTATGGAATGTTGATATGCCATGAACTCTAATATGATGAAAATGATGGGATGATAAATGTAAAATGCAGACAAAAATGAAAGCAAACAAGGATAAGATGACACAATGAGTAACCACTCATTGGGAAAGACAACAACACTAGGGAAGCTGAAACAAATTGGGATATCTAAAGTGATTGAGCAACTGATTCAAAGATGATCGCCTGATACCTTTAGAAGAAATGGATCTTTACTAGAGGTAGAACTAAAAGGTGGTCTCCACTAGGGAAAATCCAGGGTAGTGATCAACAAGTTCAAGCTGATTGTCTGACACTCTAGAATAAAAGATAAAGCTACTCATTGGAAGTAGAACCAAAAGATGGGCTCCAATAAAGGTATCTAGAATGATTGATCATCAGATCAAACCATGACCGAATGACATTCTAGAACAAAAAATATCCTTAATGAAGGTTGAACCGCAAATACGGTCTCCACTGGGGAAAGAAAAGCTTCATAAGTGAGTGATATCGTTAAAGAGTTGACGGGAAATACGTAATCTTGAGGGTCTTTATGAAGGGATGATTAAACAACAAAGACATGTCCGAAGGTACACAACCTAAGCTTGGAATTCATCGTCAAAAAGAGTTGACCACAAGAAACCAAAACATATCCGAAGGCACACAACCTGAATTCGGAGCACATTGTCATAGAATTGACAGAAGAAACCAATCATATCATTATCATCGTCAAAGAATTGACAGAAAGAAACCAATCATAAGATATCTGAAGGTACACAACCTGAACTCGGAACACATCGTCAAAGAATTGACAGAAAGAAACTATTCATCAAAAGATATCCGAAGGTATACAACCTAAGCTCAGAAAACATTGTCAAAGGATTGACAGAAAGAAATCAAAACATATCCAAAGGTATACAACCTGAGTTCGGAACGTATTGTCAAAGGATTGACAGAGAGAAACACCAAGAGATATCCAAAGGTACACAACCTAAGCTCGAAGCACATTGTCAAAGAATTGACAGAAGAAACACCAAAGATATCCGAAGGAACATGAACTCGAAACACATTGTCAAATAATTAACAGAAAGAAACACCTGAAGCTATCTGAAGGTACACAACTGAGCTCGGAGCACATTGTCAAAGAATTGATAGAAAGAAACACCAAAAGATATCCAAAGGTACACAACCTGAACTCGGAACACATTGTCAAAGATTGACAGAAAGAAACACCTGAAGATATCTGAAGGTACACAACCTGAATTCGAACATAAATACCAGTCATCAAAAGATATCTGAAGGTACACAACCTGAGCTTGGAACACAATGTCAAAGAATTGATAGAATGAACACTTGTCCGAAGGAACACATCATCAATGGATTGACATAAAGAATAACCTGATCACGGACTACATCGCCAAAAGGGTTGACGAAAAGAACACCTCAAATAGGAATCTCATCAAAGGGTTAATGGATAAAAATGCATTTGAAAGTCGTCATCAAAAGGTTTAATAACAAATGAATGATCGAGGGTAACAAAAATTGTAACCATAAAAGGTTGAATAACACCAAGGATGGATACGCTTCTCGGAAGAGATTTCCACTAATCATTGCAAAAATATCAATGACAAAACAAGCTTCTCAAGGAGATTGCCACTTGTTGAGTATAAATTCCAAAGAGATGTTGTTACAACAACGCTGCTGGGGAAGAGATTTTGTCTTCAATAGGGATCTGTAAAAGATTCTTCCTGTGAGACATAGCACAAAATAAATGCACGCTCAAACTAGGTTCGGCGACCTATTCTGATTCAAAGGTAAAACCTGCCAGGGACCAAAGTTCAATCTAGGAACAAGCTAGAAAGAAACGGCCAAACAAGACTCCACCCATTGAGGAATGAACTCAAATTAGAATTTATCTTATCCAAACATGGAAAAGATAACTGAACCAACCATCATCCACAAGGATCAAACTCTGTGGGGAATTTAGAAAAGATGGGCACTTTATGCCTAAAGGTTGACAACTCTACTGGAAAGAAAAGACAAACCCATTCACTTGGGGAATAAACGCAAAAGTGAAAAAAATAGGTAAACACTAGAAAGGTGGAAAAAAATACTCATATGCCAATGCATATGTATGAATGCATGTGTGCCATGTTTATGCTTATGCTGATAAAACAGACAAAACAAAACTGGAGATGAAAAAAACATCTCGACAAGGATACCCAACCAACCTCACCAGATTGGACCATCACTAGGGATGAACATGCAGAACAACACAGTTCTACTTCAAGGTGACAACCTTCTCTGGGAAATGAGTACTCCACTCGGGGTATAACATCATGACTTCACCATGATTGCCATCATGAGCTTGATTTCTTTGTTGAAAGAGGGAGATTTGTGAGAACTTGCCAAGATCAACTGAAGTAACAACTTACTGGGGAGTTTGCAACAAATATATTCCAAATCTATTCTGACCCATGTTACATGGTCTATGAGAAAAAACCATCAAGAGGATTTTACAGAAGAATTGGCCTACAAGATGTTTCAGTATCTTCAAACTCTTGGATAGATTCACCAATCTCGACGTAACTGCCCCAATTTAACTGCAATTGCACAACAAAATTCTCAAACCTTTCTGTCAGACTGTAGGGGTGACAATTGGGGAACAAACTTGCCATGCTAACTTGAAACTGTGAAAGAATTGCTTAGAATGTCTGCATTCGAGAGATTTACCAGATCTCGACTTGATTGCTTCTGATTAACTAGTCCTTGAGAGATCTGTCGAATCTCGACCTGACTGCCCTTGATTAGCTGAATCTTGTAGCAGTTGATTAACAAACCCACCAAATTGGTTGCCCCTGGCTGAGCTTCCTTTACCAAGTCAAATTCCCTAGTTTGCTGCATTTGTTGGGATTCCTTTGATATAGAGTTGTCTTGAGAACAATATTGTTCATTAAAATTGGCAATTTCGATGCAACATTTATGCAAGCTTTTGAAAACAATGCTTATTGGTAAAAATAACACAGTGGAGTGATCAAATAATCAATAAAAAAGTGGATCCTGTCATTTATAGAATGACAAGTGAAGTGACCAACAAAAAGCTAAGATCATTAGGAGTTAGGTTATCCAACCTTGCTGTAGTATGCTTTAAAAATAAACCTTACCTCAATTAAGTCTTTTAAAAGGTGGTAACGTGGCTTGGTTCACGGCTTATGAAACAAAGGATAAAGGCTCGAAGTTTGTTTGTCCCCACCCAATCTTCATGACGAACTTCAATCCTACGTTCAGTGAACTCAAGTTATGCACTCAAGTTTCTATAGGTTAGGATTTAAACTAATGATAGTTGTTGATGGTTCCAAAACCTAAGGCAATCACTACTCCCTAACAACATTTGGTTGTTTTTGATATTGAGGACTTTCAATATGATAACTTTAAATAATTCCTCTTTTTATTATCCCTAACTTTTCCTGAATTGTTTCTTTTGGATAAACAGTCAGCGGGATGCCCCGATTTTTGCCTAAGTCTCCTTCATAGGTTTTGACTTAGCGGGCTTTTCTTCTTCTTTTTTTTATTTTTTTTATTTTTGAGAAAGAAGGTGACTACCTAGTTTAATGGTTTTGGTGAACCATCATCAGCCTTTAGACTTAGAAAACATCTTCGACACTTGGTTCTATTGCGGTGTGTGAAGGAAAACCTGTGAGCACAACCTTTATATGAAAGATGTCTTGTATGCATACATCGCCGAGTTAACTGAGAACTATCCACCCCAAGGTTGAGATTACAGGTTTTTTTGTAAGGAATGAAAAACTCCCACTTCTAGGCTCGAAGGAATTAATGAGAGATTATCTTCCTTATTTCTCCAGTGTTTGGGGATTGAAACAATGCCTTACATCATCGACAAAGTTTAATTGAAAGCATACCAACAACAGCTATGGATATAATGTTTTCGTCATCCTCCCCAATCCTTGCTTAAACAAAAGTTTGATAAAGGTAAGCGGATGGGAAAATTTTGTTTTTTATTTATATGACAATAAAGAAAATGAGAAAGAGTGAGTACAATGGAGTTAATCAAAAGATGCATAAACATTTCATTAATCTTGCCAATTCAAAGACAAACAGCTTACAAGCAAAATTTTAAATTCAAAATGCAAAGAAAATACAACAACAAATGTTGAAACAACCAAAAATTGCCAGCTTCAGGGAACTGAACTTTATTTTCTTAATTTTCCAAACTGAGATAACCATCTTCAGGGTTGATTGTCGAGATCAGTTTGAGAAGCATCTTCACACCCAATCTCGGTGATTTCTTCCATAACATGGGCTGATGAATCCTCTTGGCCAAAGAAGGATTGTTAATTTGAATGCCTTAAGGCGTGAATGAGAACATCTCGGAATTAAGCAAAGTATGAACCTTGCTCCTGAGCACCTTACAGTCTTCAATTGAATGCCTTTGGGCCCCAACATGGTAGTCACATCAGGCGTTGGTGTCAAAGCCTGGTGGGTATGGAGGGATCACTTGATCTATCTCCTTCGGTATTATCAACCCACTTTTTATTAAATCTGTAAGTATCTGACTGTATGCCATTGGAAACAGAGTGAAATGTCTCTCTGGCTTCCTTGGTCTTTGTTTGGCGTGATGACGCGGTTGATGGTGATATGACCGTTGATTTTGAGGAAGTCTTCGATTCGGAGGAAAGTATTTCCTTTGCGGAAAGAATGGTGTCTGACGCGGAGATCCAAAAGATTGTTGACTCCGAATAGTTAAGACATATGAGCGCTGAGATTGAGATATCAGGAATTCCTAGACATAATTACTTTCCTCTTCCAATTCTTCTCGAGAACTGACAACTGATTCACCCTCACTAGTTGGGATGTTCGAGATACCTTGAATTTTTCCACTCTTGAGACCGCTCTCGATGCGCTCTCCAACTATTACCAAGTCTGAGAAGTTTGATATCACAATGCTAAACAGCTTCTCTTGGTACGGCCCTTGCAAAGTATCCACGAACCAATAAACCAATTCCTTGTCCAAGAGTGGTGGTTGAACACGAGCAACTATTTCTCTCCCTCTCTGAGCATACCTTCTGAAGGATTCATTGTCTTCTTGAGATAAATCTAACAAATGAAAGCGACTAGGAGCCAAGTCGAGATTGTAGTCATATTGCTTCACAAAGGCGCTAGCTAAATCTGACCACGATTGAATGTTGTTGCTCTCTAGCTGCATATACCAATTCAGTGATGCCCCACTCAGACTGTCTTGGAAACAGTGGATCATGAGCTTGTCATTGCGGATATGTGAAGTCGTTCTTCTATAATACATCACCAAATGCTTCTTTGGACAACTATCTCCTTTGTAATTTTCAAACTTTGGTGTCTTGAACTTAGGTGGCATTACAAGATCGGGTACCAAACACATGTTCAAAGCATTCAGATCAGCAGAGTCACGACCCTTAATGATATCAAGTTTCTTTTCCAACACATGACACTTCTCCATAATCTTAACGTATCGTGGGTCCTTGGACTTCATCACAGGGATTTCCTCTTGAAAATCTGGCACCGAAAATGCAAAAGTCGGATAGTCTGTATCATCAAGAGAAGATGATGTCCATCTCAGATAATGGTGTGTTCTTGTATAACCTGGTTCCCAACAGGAGTCTGCACAGACTCATCTTAAGCAACATTATTCACAGAAGTCCTCTGAACATGGTCATCTCTCTTTGCCAAGGCAGTCATAGTTTCTACAATCTGATCCACTTGATGCTTCATCAATTCAAAATCTGCTCTAGTCACAAACTGGTTCTGATCTTATGAATTCATGATCCTTCAAGATCTACTTCAAGTCCAATGCTGGCTTTGGGAAGTCAACTAGGTTACGGACAACGGATAGATGA
>OZ012735.1:524656973-524671973 GCA_963859935.3 Lathyrus sativus | reverse complement strand
CATGACACTTACATGGAGTGCGGAAACTCCAACTCTATGGTGGTGAGCATTTTGTCATTTTTTTCATATATTGATGCCGACGAGGATGTTGGAACTCTGCTCTAGGCTCTTTCTATCATTGATAATGCTATTAAGAATAATGGGGTACCCATGTCTTCTTTGGAAGATGCTCAACACGTTCTAGAGAGTGGCCAAGATGATGGATAGGGCCGAGTCATTGAAGTTGTTGAGAACAAGGATAAAACTAGTTTAGGCTTCGCACCTGGTTCAAAATGAAAAGAGCTGAAGAGTATTTATGAAGTTTTTCATAACGCTGGGTTCATCCATGCCAAATATCACTCTACTACTGCAATCATTGAAGATGATCAAGAGGAAGAAGTGTTCAACTTTGTGATGCGTTGATTGATATGCCAAAATTGGTTCACTGTTGATGTTCCTACTATTGTTCATGTTTCAAAGTAATTTGTTTTTATTTTCTTTCAAAAATACTTTCACCCTACCCAAGGTGAAAGAGAAATTGTGAGGGCTTTGTTTCAACTATTATCATCATCAATAAAATATTATTTTGTTTATCCATATTATGTTTTCCCTTTTTGCTTTATTTCTGAAAAATGGTAACTTAAAAAACCAAGAAAATAATAATATGATAATCACTTTTATCTTCATAATACTTGCAATTTTTTCATATTCTAAAATCAAACATAAATTATTGTACAGATTGATTGTTAAACTCATTGAAAACAATGTCCCTATGCCCTCTCCCTCCAATAGAGTGTCAACCCGTAAGCAAAAAGTGATTATTCTTTCAAATTCCCCACTGAGTTTATTCTTCATGAAAGATGCTTGTTTTAGCTTTCCTCCCCAGTTCATTATCTGGATGGAATTAATCCCCAGTTAAGATATTTCCACATTGGGTCGAGTCTTGTTTGACCGTTTCTTTCTAGTTTGTTCCTAGATTGAACTTTGGTCTCCTGAGTTTATTACTTTCTTTTGAGCTACCCAGTAATCGGTAGTAGGTAATATATACCTTTGGTAAGTTGCCCAGTGACATGTAGCTAATAATATATTTCTCTTCCTACCTAGTGATAGGCAGTTGATTGTCCTTTTCTCGAGTCTTTTTACCCTTGCTAAGATACTCAGTGACAAGTAGCTAATGATATATTTCTCCTACCCAGTGACCGGTAGTTGATTTTTGTTTACCCTACCTAGTGACTTATAGCAGGTATTATTCCTCCCTTTTGAGTTTGCTGCCTTTAGCTTTCTACCCAGTGACTGGTAGTAGGTAACATTTATCTTCCTTTTTGGTTAGTTACCATCATTTTCTACCCAGTGACTAGTAGTCGGTAATCTTTCCTTGTGAGTTCATTGCCTTTACTTTTCTACCTAGTAACAGGTAGCCGATAATGTTTCTTCATCTTTTGAGTATATTGTCTTTGCTTTACCCAGTGACAGGTAGCACATAATATTTCTCACCCCTTTTAGTTGGTTATCCTTGTTTTTACCTAGTGCCCGATAAAAGGTAATCTTTCCTCCCGAGCTTGTTGCCTTTATTTTTCTACCCAATGACAGGTAGTAGGTAGCATTTGTCTCCCCCTTTTTTAGTTTAATTACCGTTATTTTCTACCCAGCGACTGATATTCGGTAATCTTTCCATGTGAGTTCATTGCCTTTATTTTTCTATCCAGTGAATGGTAGCAGGTAATGTTCTTTCACCTTTTAAAATTGTTGCCTTTATTTTCTACCCAATGACTGGTAGTAGGTAACATTCATCTTCCTTTTTGGTTAGTTACCATCATTTTCTACCCAATGACTGGTCGTCGATAATCTTTCCATGTGAGTTCAGTGCCTTTATTTTTCTATCCAGTGACAGGTAGCCGGTAATGTTTCTTCACCTTTTAAGTATATTTCCTTTGCTTTACCCAGTGACTGGTAGCATGTAACACCCGTTTTCATTTTTGGTTAGTTACTGTTATTTTTCTACCCAGTGACTGGTAGTCGGTAATCTTTCCTTTTGGTTTATTGCCTTTGTTTTCTACCCAGTGACCGGTAGGAGGCAATTTACCTCTTTTCTTCTATAGTTGAGTATCTTTGTTATTTTCCCAGTGACCGACAATTGATATCTCTTATCCAATTGAG
Organism: Lathyrus sativus; assembly: GCA_963859935.3. NCBI lineage: Eukaryota > Viridiplantae > Streptophyta > Magnoliopsida > Fabales > Fabaceae > Lathyrus > Lathyrus sativus. The sequence goes on along the minus strand of OZ012735.1, from coordinate 524,669,837 downwards.
TTGGCTTCCTTTCTGTTGCGGTGAGAATAGGATATCAAATTATTAATTAATTTGAATCATAATCTTTGATTCACAACCGATCTTTGATTTATCTGAAGGAAAAGTTAAAGAAAGGAAAAACCTATTTTTGCATTGTAAACAATGCGGGGAGAGATCTAGGTAAGGGGTTGGTTAAACCTAGGGAAGGTATTAGCACCCTAAACCTCTGTAGTACTCTACAGGAACCTTTTGTTTTGATGTTTACTATTTTGCTCGATAATTTGCTTGAGGGTATATTGCTAAGGGTTAGAAGGTGAAAATAAGACCTAAGGGTTAGTCCTAAGTTTACTCGCCAAGACTCGCATCTTGTGCCTACGTATCCGAGGTAGGGGACGGAATCAGAGTAATCGTAGTTCCCCTTGAAGGGGAGGAAGAGAAACATCTTGACGGTAGTCAAGGTTTCAATGGGAGAATAAGCGTTCTTAAGGAAGCGCTTATGTGGAGTTCGGCTACTCCTATTTCTACGTTGTAATTGAATTGAATTTGAAAAGGGGACGATAGGTATTCCACGGCGGGAAGCCTAATATGGAGTACGACGACTCCTATTCTAATGTTAGGGTAAAGGGTAATTTGGTCCACGACGGGATGCCTAGGAAATTAGGGTTTAAAAAAGTCAAAGGTGAGGACTATTGACACGGCGGTTAAATAGCTAGACCTATTCCTTCGGAGGGAGTTAACGGTGAATAGTGCAAATAATTGAACGGCAGTATGAAAATACGGGAAAGTGCAAAAACAGTTAAGGAAATGCACAGCGACGATATACTCGCATAAGTTACAACCATAAAAAACGCAAGAATAATAACGAAATAAAAGTGATGATGTCCTCGCATAAATTACTACCATAAAAATGAAATACAAAAACCAAGTGCAAATAAGAAAGCAATGTTAGGAATGACATGAAAATTAGGCGAAAGTTTAATCGGGGATGTTAGAATCAAATCCGCAATTAGGTAACGGTTCTATTAGAAACTAAAAGTGAAATGCTAAAAAATAGGTTAGACATGTGTTAAGAATTTTTTTGAAAATTAATGGTTTTCTTTTAACGTCTTTAGAAATTTTAATCCATAAAAAGAGTTTTAATTTGGAAAATAAGTTTGAGTTTTAATTAGAAAAAGGTTTTAATTCTAAATCTCTTTAAAAAAAATGGTTTTAATTTTAGTTTCAAAAATGGTGTTAAATTAAGTCTTTTTTTTTTTAAAAATGGTTTTAAATTATTTTAAAAAGTCTTTGTTTAAAAAAAAGGTTATTTTTCTTTCAATTCATAGATGTTAGGTTAATTTATGTTTTTGTTAGGTTTTAAAAATAAGGTTTCTAATTAAACTTTTAAAAGATAGGTTTTAATTAAATGAATTGGAAAAAAAATAAAATAAAAATAAGAAGAAAACAACAAAACATAAAAGGGGGGGGGGGGGGGGGGGACGGTCAGATTGTGGGGCATTTAGGGTTATTCAAAACCAATTTCCCTCTCTTCTTCTTCTTTCGCGGCGTGGACTCCATTGTTGAGTCCTTGAGCTTTTTGTTCCTTCTTGCTTGCATGTTTTCGTCCGTTTTCCTTCTTCTTCGTCTTTGTCCGGTTCCTGAAAATACAAACTGAACGGGAAAAAATGGTTAGCATCCCAAAATGCTCACCCTCTTTGAAGGGTTCGAAGCGTTTTGATGGTGGTGTCGGCCGAGCGATGATGATGAGACGAAACACGACGTCTCTTTGAGCTACCCAACTCGAGGCTGCTATGGGTTTTGGGACGGAGATGGCGGTGTTGCTTGCAGCCGCGATTTGATGTTCGTCCCAATCTCCTTCTTGCTGCTTGTTCGCAAATGATTTTCCTTTTTTCTGATGGCTCCCTGGCTCTTGATTTTTTGACGATGATGAGCTGACGGAGGGTTCACGCCGTTATTGCTCTTCGAAATTTTCAGATTTTTTTGTGATCCCCTCTATGTTCTTGATGAACTCTTATATATTGATGATTTTTCGTGATTTGCTGGGCCTGGATACATTGCTTTGTTGTTTGGATCTTGGCTGCGGATTTGATGCATGTTGACTCAGTTTATTTGTTGTGATGATTTTGTTGCATTTTTCACGGTGATTGATCCGCTTGGTTGCTTGTTACGCTTTTGGAGGTTGTTTGGTTGGGATTCTGCTGCGTTTTGTTTGGTTGTTTGCTGATAATTTTGCAATTTTGAAGGACAGTTTGTTGTGATTGCTTCGGATCCAAAACTCTATTGTGTTTTGTTGCGCTTTTGGAGGACATTTTGTTTGATCTGTCTGGTTGCAAGAGTTTTGGGAAATTATGTTTATGGCTTGTTGGCAAACCCCATTTTTCCAGAATAAGTGATTTTTCCAAAAGCACTTTTTCAAACAAAGTCTCTCTCTCTCTCTCTCTCTCTCTCTCTCTCTCTCTCTCTCTCAATGGCTTAGAACAAATGTCTGCCGGATTTGGGCTGGGGTCGGAAATGGAGTCGGGAGTTGGCGGCGGAATATTCCGTTACCGTCTCGACGTACCCGATAATGATAATTAACTGAGGGTATCAGAATACAACCAAACCATTAAAATTATTTTCTCTTCCGTTTATTCTTTTGTAGGTTTGGAAAAAAAGGTCGAGGATTGAAGATGGATGCGAAGACAAGCCTTAGACAAATTAGGAACTTTAGATTTAATTAGAAATGGATTTGAAATTGTAATCATTTTTTGTATATTGTCATAAAAATAGAATTTAAATGAATAATTCAATTCTTTAATTTATTTCCCCGATCACATTCCTCCAAATAAACTCAACCGATTAAAATCATCCGACTAAATTTATTTGATTAAATTCATCAAATAAATTCGTCCAGATAAATTCACATGATTAAATTTGTCCAAATAAAATTGTCTGATTAAGCCTTGACGTTCCAAACTCCGAATTCAAAAATTAATCATCTTGCACAATTTAATTTTGACGTAACTGCTGAGTTCGAACAAATCCATCTGCAAATTAATTCGTACTCGATATTAAAGTCAATGAATATAGCCTCGAACGGATAAGTAGAGAAAATCAATTAACCAGAAAAACGAACTGTCTTCCGCCTTTAAAACTCAAATGCATCTCGAAGGATTTAACTCGGTAACCTAAATCGGCTCGACTGATAATCATGATCAAACCAACAGATGTTCATTATAAATTCAACACGATCCAAAATTCCCATGTTTCTCTCAAAATCGACTGTTAGGTAGCAAAAAGCAGGAAAATGTGCGTCTGTTAAAATAAATTCTTCAAAGCAAATCCTCGCACCGATTTAACCCGAATCTCCTGATACCTCAACACATTCAGCTCCACATGGTTTAGGAATCAAACAACATTTCTGAAATCCCACTGACGACTGAATCTCGACTCTTGAATAAAACGTGTTGTATCACGAGAAATCTGACGTCACAAACTACCGTAAAATTCAACCCTTCCTCAAATAGGTCACATGACTCGGAGATGGAAACCCTGACCTCTCGAGGGATCCCTACGGATGACTCAGCTTCATAAATTGTCAGCGGGCTGCAACTTGATGACCCTTTTGCCCTTCATAAGCTAAAGAGTGCACAATGTGATTTTTCCTGCAAAACCATTAGATTGAGCAAACTGGTTAGTGGTTAGTTTACAATGCAATGCAAAATGAGATGAAATGCGAAATGAAACGACTAATCTAAGGGTAAATTTTGGGGTATTACACTTTCCCTTATGGGAATATGATATCCCTCTTTTGGTATTTTTCCCTCAGTGGAATCTTACTCTTTTGTTTTCCCTTACTGAGTCTCTTCTCTTTTATTTTGTTCTCCAGTAGTTTGTTTTGTCTCTTGTGGTTCTATATTTCCCATAAAGGTATTATGTTTGCATACCATTAGCAAAACCATATCATTTTGTGGTCTCCTAGGGCCAAACGTTGGGTTTATTTCTGTACTTAAGTCTCTTTTATCTTGTCGAGGAAAAGATGTCAATCTTCATACCTCCATATAGAAGAAACTTAAATAGGGGAAGTTGTAATACCCTAATTTTTACCCCTAAGATCTCATATCATTTGCATCTTTGCATACACAAACAAGATCATACTTGGTTGCCTCCTACCCTCCTCTGTGGTTTTGCTTCTGAGAGAGATCACCAAGCACCCTTGTGTTTCTTACTTACTTTATGTTTGTTTATATCTACTAACCCCTAATCAAAATACCAAAAATATATCTTTGGTTTTGTTGCAAAATAAGTAAGGAAGATATCAAGGATATCATGCTTAGTTCCTCAGCACTATTCAAACTCATTTTGATCAGGAACATCCCAAGGTTTAATAAATTGTATCTCAAGAAAGTCAAAAGTTCATGTGTTTATTTCCATACCTTCCTCAACAAGTAAACCTCAAGCCAAGACCAAAGCAATGCAGTAAAAAGCCAATTTTTCACTTTTTCACTAATGCAATCGATTTGCACATTCATGCAATCGATTACAGCCTTTCAAAAAGGCGTAGGATTTGAATTTCTTCAGCATGCAATCAATTTGCACATTCATGCAATCGATTACCCTACTGTAGTATGGACAAAAATGGTAGCTTTTCAGTTCTGCAGCAGTTAACTTTTGATTGCACTTGCATTGACTCACTCTTACATCAGACAGAACATTATAGAGCAGCAAAATCACACAAATAACAGTTACATATTATTCCCCTACCTCATTGTCGCAGTGAAAATCGGATACCAAACTATTGATTAGTTTGAATATTAATTCATTTTTGCAACCGAACTTTGATTTGTCCAAAGGAAGGGATAAATATCGAAATTCCCACAATGCAATACACATGAAAAGGTTAGAGATTTATAGGTTCGGGGGTTGGTTAAACTTAGGGAAGGTGCTAGCATCCTAAGTTTCTGTAGTACTCTACAGGAACCTCTTGTTTTATGTTTGTTTATTGCTATTGGTTATCTGCTTAAAGGATAAAAGACCTAGGGGTTTATTTCTAAGTATACTCGATAAGATGTCGCATCTTATGCCTACATATCCTTACGAGAGTGGAATCAGAGCATCTGTAGTTCCCCTAAAGGGTTTGAGGAGTTCTTTGACTATGGTCAAAGTTCCTACGGGTTTAGGGTAGTTGGTTGATTGATTTTAGGAGAAAAGACGAGTTATCATTTTAAGGGAGATTTAACTGCCACAAATTGTAGGAAAATAGTCTTTGCATCGTCTTAAGAGAAAGGCTCAAGTACTCAGATATTGATCGACGAGTACGCCTCTATCTCTCTTAAGGAAAAGTCCCTACATATTGATTGTATTGATGTGGGGTGGAGATTCTATCTCGCTTAAGATGATTAACATCTATTTCTCTATTGTGTTTGAATATTGTATTGTTGTTTGTTTGTTTCTAAGTTGTAAGATAGAGGCAAATGTCCTCCTTATGGGGTAGGATCTATCTTAAGGGATCAACTTGAATGGGATCAAGGATCGTAAGGGAGTATTATGCAAATGATGTGCACTACACACAAGTGTTAAATCATGTGTAGGTTTTTCCTTTGGACGGTATGCAATACGATAAAGATAAATGCGGTAATGTAAATTGCTGTAAGATAAATTGCGGAAATGATAGAGGGCAAGTAGATAAAACATACATATACGCATATAAGTGCTGAAGTGTGTGAGAGTGAAGTGAATATGAGAGTGGAAGCGTGCGTGATTGAATTGTTGATTACGATGTGAGTTGATTTTAGTCGATGGATTTTAAGTGAGATTAAAAGGAGATTAAAGCCTAAAGTTAAATAAGACATTATTGTTATTATCTAGAACTTAGGTGAAATAATTTATAAAATTGAATCTAACGTGAAAAATTAATTATATAAAAAAGAGTTGTTTTTATTATGTACTCCTAAAAAGGTTTTAATATTAATTAGGTAAAGTGGTAATTAGATATAAATTATAAAAGGTGTTTATGCGTAAACAAATTATAAAATGTTATTTTGAAGAAAAGATTAATTAATGATTTAGCACAATAAATTTTAGGTGAATAAAGGAGATATATATTTTTAAAGGCCTCTTAATTAAGATAAAAGATTGATTTGTGATAGTTTAAACAAAATGGTGGAATAAATCATTAAATAAAAACCTAAGAAACTATCTAATTAAATCAAATAAAACTGATTATTAAAGGTTAATAGTTATTTTAAGGAAAAAAAGGTTGATCAATTAGATTAAAAGATAAAACAAATAAGCTTAAAACTAGTGTGAATTATTGAAAGGTTTATTAAATAAGTGAATTAAAACTGAATTTGATTAATAAAAAGTTATTAATTTGTAAAAGGATTAGTTAATTAATTAAAAAAAACAGAAGTTAATGCTGATTAGGGTGGTTTAGACGTGGTAGGTGTGCGCGGTGAATCAAACTACAACCACAAAAAAAAGAAATGAAAACGAAACGCAGATAAGTAAGACAAAACCCTAAGCCCCTTCGTCTTCCCCAAATCAAATCCCCTGTATCATTATCTTCCTCTCTTCTCTCCTGATTGCGCTCGATTCTTTCCATTCACCATATCCTCCCGTATTTCATACCTGAAATCAAAGCCAGAAACATCAATAGATCAATAACATGGGTGAAAATAGGGAGTTACCGAAGATCTGGGTGACGGCGGCATTAGGGACGACGGAATGTATTTGCGGAAGCTTGGACTCGCGGTGGCCGGAACTAGCTTCGTTAACGGAGAAGATTGTAAGAACACAGATTGTTTCTTTGTTATATCTCTATGTTTTGATGATAACACTTATGAATTTTGTATTCAAGAATTATATACTCTAAATTTGTTCTAGACTGTTTGCTACAGGTACTAAAGAAAATATTCTTAAAAGAGCAAATTTGGATCTGAACAATGATATTATGAAAGGCTTCAAAGGTTCAAGAGCATCTTAAATAAAGATCTGAACGCTGCTCCCAGAAGAATCTGAGTGCTGTCTACTGAAGATTCTGAAGCAGAAGCCTCTAAAGAATAGAAAACTCTGAGAGATCAGAAGCTTAGTCATCAGAAGACTCTGAAGATACTGTGCTGCTTAAGTATTGAGAATCTGATATAGAAGACTCTGCTCTGACAGAATTACACGCTCAAGCACACAAGCTGCACATACTCTGATTCAGCACAATCTGAAGAACATCCCAGACTCTGAAGATCCAGAAGATCTCTACTCTGGAGATTCTGAAGATCCAGACTCTAATGTTGATAGCTGAACTTATTTAGTGAAGAAGATTTGAATATGTACGTTGGCATATCTCAACAGCTCTTTCCTCTTTTGTGCTAGACACAAGAACACAGACAAAAAGGTTTTATCTATGCATTCCATTCTAAGGAAAATTTCTGCAAAGTGAAGACAAAAGGCATCAGGCTTTTTCAGCACAGCCTCCAATGTAAAAACAAAAGGCTCCAGGCTTTTCAGCACTGTCTTCAACGTTGAGAAGACTTCATGGATCTATGTGCCTATATAAAGAATTCCACTCCATCTTCTTCTGTATCGAACCACTTGCAAAAATCTCTCATCAAAGCAATTCTCTCAAAGCTCTTATAATTTATTTTGCTGTAACATTGTTCTTAAACTTAAGAGAAATATCACAGTTGTGATAACAGCTTCTTAGAAGCATTCTTACTCTTGTAATAGTTTTACATTGATTGTAAAAGGTTTTCCTTAAGAGGATCCAGTTAGGATCAGTAGCTCTTGAGAAGACTAAGAACAGTTGTTCTTAGGTGTTTCTATTGTAATCTGTTTGATTAAATAGTGGATTAAGTCCTTGACCGAGAAAGGCAAATCACTCTTGAGAGGGTGGACTGGAGTAGTTGAGTTCAACGAACCAGGATAAAAATAACTGTGTTTAAATCTCTGATTATTTGTCTTACCTATTCAACCCCCCTTCTAAGTAATTTTCTCACCTTCAGTTGGTATCAGAGCCTGGTTCTGCATGTGCTATCAGTTAACCGTGTCAGTAAAGATCCAGTGAGAAAAGTTACTTTGGTATATATTTGTTTGTCATTATGGGTGATGTTTCTACATCCAATACACCCAGTTGTAACAAATATGAAGGGGATAGAATCAGCACAAAGCCTCCCATGTTTGATGGAGAGAAATTTGATTACTGGAAGGATAGGATAGAAAGTTTCTTCCTTGGGTATGATGCTGATTTGTGGGACTTGGTCATTGATGGTTATGAACATCCTACAAATGAGGATGGCAAGAAAATTTATAGAAAATCAATGACAGAAGCCCAGAAGAAGGATTTCAAAAATCACCATAAGGCTAGGACAATATTGCTTAATGCAATCTCTCATACTGAGTATGAAAAGATTACTAACAAAGAAACAGCTCATGGAATGTTTGATTGTAAAAGGTTTTCCTTAAGAGGATCCAGTTGGGATCAGTAGCTCTTGAGAAGACTAAGAACAATTGTTCTTAGGTGTTTCTATTGTAATCTGTTTGATTAAATAGTGGATTAAGTCCTTGACTGAGAAAGGCAAATCACTCTTGAGAGGGTGGACTGGAGTAGTTGAGTTCAACGAACCAGGATAAAAATAACTGTGTTTAAATCTCTGATTATTTGTCTTACTTATTCAACCCCCCCTTCTAAGTAATTTTCTCACCTTCAAAGATAAGTTTTTTCTTCTCAGTTTGCTAGGTTTACGAACATAGGTTTTCTGTGGTGATTTCGATCGATTCTCTTTTCACCTCTTAGGTCTCTTTTATAGGCTTCAAATTGAACGTCTTGATTGGAATTGATTGCTCTTTGAATACTGATTTGGATTTTCCAATTTGGGATATATCAGATTTGAAAACTTCCCCTTACTGTCTGAGTGTAATAACATGCGTTAAATGAAAATCCCAATTCTGATCAATGCTTTGATTCAATGTTGGATTTGATTCCTTCCTGAATCGAATCTTCTATTTTTCATTGAATATTCTCCAATGATTTTGCTAACCCTGAATTTGTGACTTGGCAGGTGCGGGTAGCAATGGTTTTGGGCCAAGGATGAATTAGCAGCCCAGGAAAAAAAAGCATGCATCTGATACACTTGTAACGAACTCGACCTATACACTCGGTGGTTCTCTGTTGAAGTTTCCCATGAAAGTGTTGGTGATGATGAGGGATAACAACTTCGAATGTCTTTCTTACGAACAAACTGAATGTAGGGCATGTTATCTTGTGGATTAGGCGTTGGCAGCTGCAACATGTCATGAGTGAGTAGGAGACATTGTCACACCCTAATTTTTGACCATAAGATTCCACCTCTCTTTTGGTCTTCTTACCTTTTACCTCTCATGTGCGACTAACAAGTTTGTGCAGGGTTTTCCTTACTTTAAAAATGCCTCTGGAGGTCTTCTGTGTTTAGTCCCCTTCAATCGAGATCTCGGTCCTCTTTTATTGTTTTTCCCCTTATCAAGGAGAGATATTTTGGGCTCAAGGCTTGAGAATTGTTCAGGCCTCAGGATCTTTAAGTCATGTGACGAAGTGCGGCATAGTCTGGAAGTTACCGAGAGTTACAATCAAGGGTTTCCCTTAAGTCTCTCAAGAGAAAGTGGGTAGATGATGGATAACTGAGTTTATTCAAAAGAGATATTGAGCTCGAGGATTAATGAATGATGGAGGGCACGAAATGCAAGTTCTAAATCTCGGAGTTATACAAGAATCAGGCGTAATTCAGAATACGAGGGGGTATTATTTTCATTCAGTTGCGGCAAGTTTTAACATCAACAGTGTCAAGCTCATCATGCTGAGGAGACGAGTTGTTGCTACGAGGTCTAAGACAGTTCATGGTGTTCAAGACCATAAACTGAATTCATATGCAGGAGCCACTTAAGATTCAAAGGCTGTTTTAACTTCATTTTTAAAATAAGTTCAATTTCCATTCTACCATGGTGCTTTTGAAGTAGGGAAGGTTTGGAAAATCCAAGATACCGTGAAAGGGAAAGTCACTTCGAATATTTGAAATTTATCTTTGAATCCACGAGTTACAAATGCAAAGAAGTCTACATATCCCTACGGTTAGTTACAAAGCATCTTCAAAGCAATAACAAGGAACTCACGTACTATATGATACGACTGTGTTCATCCAGGGTAATGTTATAATGCCACAATTTAACCTTACAAAATATAATAACCCTCAGAATAAACCAATTTCAAAACAATTAGACCGCTCTGTTACAACTTTCCCTAGAACTACAAGGATGTAAGTAAGTGTGGACAGCTCTTCCCAACGTGCAGAGTACCAACTCCCTCTTGTTCTAAGCTCCAAAAATCCAGCGGTAAACTGCGAGTATCCCAAAACCGCCTGAAAATGCTACCTGTTACAATGAAGCAAGGATATTAATTAGTATCTTCACACATCAGTCAATTTTGATGCCGTACTCGTGGCTGCCACCAATAATTCATCTGCAAAACACAATTGGTAAACAGAACAGTCATTACATAAGTGGACTGAGAGACGAGAAGTAAGAAATAATTGAGAGGTGCTCAGCCCTCAGTTTGGTTCATCATTGGGCATAAGGTTTGAGCAGCCGGAAGGGCGACAACCGAAGCTGTCACCGACTCCCTACTGAGCATCAAACGACTTTTCGACAACGACATAAGATAAGGCAATATCTGAATTCGACAGTTTGATGGTTTCCCTGACAGAAAAAGAGAAAAAGTAACACAGTTCAGAATACGGTCCACATCAGATCATGTAAAGAAAATCATCAGAAGTCTACCTACCAGATGGAGACCAATGGTGACTGCCTTGAAGATGGCTAAAGATCTGAACAAGATCTCTTTAGAAGAACTCATCAGCTCACTGAGGAGCCATGAAATTGAGCTTGAGGAAGATGAACCTCAGAAGAAAGAAAAAGGTAAATCTGTTGCTTTAAAATCTAATAAATCTGCTAAAATCTAATAAATCTGCTTCTTCTGAAGAAGATGAGTTATCCATGCTGTCCAGAAGGATCAACAGGCTCTAGAAGCACAAGGGAAAGAAGTTCAACAACTTCAGAAAATCTGATCATAGAAAGGAATCTTCTGGGTACAGAAGATCTGGCAAGAAAGAAGTTGTATGTTATGAGTGCAAAGAACCTGGGCATTATAAGAATGATTGCCCTAAACTTCAAAGAGAAAAACCTAAGAAGAAGGTTGACAAAAAGAAGAAGGTTCTAATGGAAACATGGGATGACTCAGATGAATCTGAACCATCTTCTGAATCAGAAGAAGAATGTGCAAATGTTGCACTGATGACCAGCACAGAAGATCAGGAGGAAGGAACCTCAGGATATGAATCAGATTCTGAATCTGATGATGACGCTGAAGAGGTAATGGCTAAACTTACTAAAGAAGAACTGATAAAAGTTTTATCAGAAGTTCTGAAAAGTTATAACAATATCAAACTCAAATACAAGAAGCTGGAAAAGCAGTCTTGAATCTAAGATTGATCTTCTGAAGATAGAACTTGTTGAGCAAAAAGAAATTAATTTGAAAATCAAAAGTGACTTTGAACACAACTCAACAAGAATCTGAATCTGAGACTAAGTCATGTGAAAACATTTTAGAAAAATATGACTCTAGCTTTCAGAGATTCCTTACTAAGAGCATAGACAGAAGCAAGATGGCTTCTATGATCTATGGTGTTAGTGGGAATAACAGAAGAGGTATTGGATATGAATCTTCATCTGGAAGTAATCCAAAATCTGTTGACAAACTTTTCATCAAGAAGACACCTCTGTATTCTCAATTTAAATTTGGTCACTTAAATGACATTAAACACACAAGCTCTGGGAAGAATACTTATGTGTTTAAACCCAAGGCAAGTCAGAATAAACATTATGTTGAAAAACAGAAGTTTAGACAAACCTACAAACCAACTAACCCCAAAGGACCCAAGAAGATCTGGGTACCTAAAAACAAAATAATTCCTGTTGCAAATGTTCTTAGCAGCAAAGTCAGGACGCCAATCATGGTACCTGGACTCTGGATGCTCACGACACATGACAGGAGAAAGGTCTATGTTCCAGAGCCTGGAACTTAGATCTGGAGGTGACGTGAAGTTTGGAGGGAACCAGAAAGGCAAGATCATTGGATCTGGCACTATTGGAAATGGTAAACTTCCCTCTATAACTAATGTTTTACTTGTTGAAGGCCTAAAACATAACTTATTGTCCATAAGTCAATTAAGTGACAATGGTTATGATATTACCTTTAATCAAAAATGTTGTAAAGCTATATGTCAAAAGGATGGCTCTATCCTATTTAGTGGTAAGAGGAAAAACAACATTTATAAAATAAATCTTTCAGAACTTAAAGTTTAAAATGTTAAATGCCTCTTGTCTGTTAATGAAGAGCAATGGGTCTGGCGCAAAAGATTGGGCCATATTAATATGAGACGTATATCTCAGATTAATAAACTTAATCTTGTCAGAGGACTCCCTAATCTGAAGTTCACTTCAGATGCTCTTTGTGAAGCATGCCAAAAGGGGAAGTTTTCAAAAACATCTTTTAAATCAAAAAATGTTGTTTCTACTTCCAAACCACTAGAACTACTTCATATTGATCTGTTTGGACCAGTGAAAACTGCATCCATCAGAGGCAAGAAGTATGGATTAGTCATTGTTGATGACTATAGTAGATGGACATGGGTAAAGTTCTTAAAACACAAGGATGAGTCACATTCTGTGTTCTTTGACTTCTGCAAGCAAGTCCAGATTGAAAAAGATTTCAAAATTATAAAAGTCAGAAGTGATCATGGGGGTAAATTTGAAAATAAATATTTTGAAAAATATTTTTTTGAAAATGGCATTACTCATGATTTTTCCTGTCCTAGAACTCCACAA
>OZ012735.1:524560062-524656473 GCA_963859935.3 Lathyrus sativus | reverse complement strand
GGGAGAGATGCAAGTGAAGCTCAACAATGGTAGATCCAAGAATTACCAACCATATCTAAATTTGCTTCAAAATAAACTTTAAATAATAATCTCCAAAGCTTAGATTCAACAGAATTTGATGAAGAAGAAGTGTTTTGATGGAGGTTTAGCTCAAAGATCAACAAGTTTGAATGAAAAAATTGTTAACTTTCAATGGAGAGAGCTTTAGTAATGGTTGGGGAAGATGAAAATGGATTGAGTGAAGAATTCAAAAAGTGAGAGAGAATGAGAATTGATGAGTAGAAAATTCAGAAAAAATGATGGAAGATCCTCTAGGAATGGGAGGGGTTTTTTAAATAGAGAATAGGTTTGAAGCACAAGGAGGCTTGGAAGTTGGTTTGGAATGAAAATCAAATATCAATTATTTTAAAATGGGTATGGAAATGAGGGTGTATGGTGGAATTAATCATGATGAGTGTCGCACCCTAATTTTTGACCTTAAGATTCCACCCCCTTCGTTTTCTTTTGCGTGCTTTCCTTTTACTTTTACGCGTGTTTATTATGACTAATAAGATGTGTGCAGGCACATTGATTTCAAGTGTAAATGATACTTATTCTCATGGTCAAGTATTCCAGGATATAACCGTTCTAATGCAAGGATTCTAGGGTTCTCTACTGGTCATTCTCCTTCATCTGCTCAAAAGCTTCAGTGTATATTGTCGAGGAGGATCAGAAGGTTTAGGCAAGAAGTTCTCGAAGTGAATATTTGAGATACATTGTTCCTTACAAGATTCAAGTCATGTTTGCAAGTTCAAAATTAAAATATCAAGTTTAAGTTCGTGTAAAATTATGAGTTTCGAGAATCACATTACACCCGCATTCACAAGAGGGAATTTATAGAAAACTTCCACGACTCTGCATGACTATAAAAATATTATGGGGAGAAGGTTTATTTCCAGCCAAGCATTGCTATGTGAACCTAAGGAGGATTTGGGTTTGGCATTAAGTAAAAGCATGAATTAATTATGGGAATTCATTCTTTTAAGAGATTATCTTCAAACTTTCTTTAGTGGTGCGCAATTTGAATTTAAAGATAACGGTCCTCGATGGTTGGTATCTGTATCCAATCATATAAAGATATTACGTATAGCACATTACAAGTGAAGGATAGTGTAAAGCATGATTCAAATGTTATTTCTTGCTGTGAGCCTTTACAAAGTTTGCCCTGTTCAAATAGCATATCATGACCCTTACAAAACATAATTTGAACAGATCTCAAGTCTCTTCCTAAACCCATTACTCCTTCTGCTAGTGTCGGTCAAAGACTCTTCTCAGCGGCTACCATCACTTATACTACATTGACAATATTGGACTGTGTAAACTGAAGACTTTTACAATCATGACAACTCCCACGCGTTCGACAGCGCAACCACAAACTCTACCAAGTTTTAATCTAAATCTAAACTACACTACATTCAAAATACAAAAAGGACAATTATAGTCGTTGGTAATCACGACATTACCCAAGGTCAATACGGTATTGGATCAGAAGAAGTACACACTCAATTCGACGATGGATGCGACACATTCATTCTTTACGAGATAGTAATATTGCCTCTGGTGCAGCAGGTCTCCCAACTAACATCTTGATGAACGCTAGATCACAAAATATTGCCTGTTAATTGTGAAGACAATTCAGGTGTTAGTATGCCAAATGCTGATGAAGCAGATCTGTGTTATTCCAAGATTTTGGAGATTGACATACTAGAATCTTCAGCTCTTCGCGAGGAAGTTACCGAGTAGCAAGCATGACGTCTTTATAACTGCCCAGCCATCTTCTAAGACTCAAATTCGGTGACTTGACAAAGTTTCCTCCACAAGCATGCCGCATCTCCAAGAGTACTGACACGTCTCCATAACCTGCATTCACAATGAAGGATTGAATTATCACTCAAACTTATAGTATATCTTACATCAACATAAACCTAAAAATAACACAACAGCAGTCACCACAACCTCGAAATAACTTGCGAAGATTTCAATTGGATTCGAACATCTCGCAGTGATACCACTATAATTACAAAGAGAATTCTGCAAAGCTAAGCGTAGTATCTTTGAGGCGCTTGCCGGCAGTGGTGGGAGCAATTGAAGAACTTAGCTTTCGGTTTTTCTTCTTGGTTTTATTAGCAACAGCGGCTTTACGCAGTACCGGAAATTATCTCCACCAACAAGTTGAAAGTACAAGCTAAGCACGGACCTGTGTTGTTGGATAAGATCGACTGGTATGCCGGTATCACCTGAAACGTGAAGCAAAGCATAAATGGTCAACCTGAGTACAGAAGCATCAACATTCAGTCACACATAACCATTATCAAATACTCAGATATTCACAAGAAGTTTATCTGTTCTGCTCAACTTTTGAGTAGACAACTTCATCCGCAAATTGAGTTACGAAACATTGTGCCACAGAGGGATTTCTGACCATGTGTCTTTTGATCCTTGGCCGCATTTACAACACCTACAGAACATAGAGCAGGAAAATGTCATAGCAACCTATATATACACCTGCCACATGGTTTTTTCGGAGGACTTTCGAGCCTACCTTCACCTTTATCTGCAATATTATTATGAAGACTGAGTAAAGCATTGCTCTCCTAGCTGTCGAAATAACAAAATACATCACTCCTGCATTCAAAGGAGTAATTAGTTTCTCACTGTTGCACCCTAAAATTTGACCAACACTTATTTACCCATCAAGTGTTTGAAGGTTGATACCTTTATCAGAAAGTTCAAGAGATCCTCAGAGGAATTGGTTGAAACCAAGGTTGTGTGTCTCATAACTTGAGAGTTGTGGGTGCTCCTCAAATGATTCTGAGACTTTGAAGAATGGACTTGAAGTTTTGAGAAAGCTTATAAGATGTCTTGAAAGCCATCATGAAGCCCAGAGAGGTCATTATGCAAGAATTCAAAAGATTCAACCATGACTGGTAGAATTAGGGTTTGACTGGGTCAACCCTAGGTCAACTAATGATTTGGAGAGGTTTGAGACCTAATACAAGGGCCATGTGATCATGGAATGATGTATTGAGATACTATAAGGATGATTCCTAGACCAACTCATCATGATTGAAGAGTTTGAGAAGTTTTAAGCTAGGGTTTCTAAGGATTAACAGTATCTTCCAGGCAGTTTTAGATCAATATGTGATTGTCATCCCATCTTCCCTATAACATGAATGTTGTAGAGCTTGTTCTTAGCTTTAATTTGAGTGGTAGAAGTCCTTGATAGGATTTGCAGAGCTCAAGTTATGGTTTTGACAAATTACAGGTCATCTGAGGTATGTGAATCTGGGTCCTTGAAAGTCACCCAACTTGCAGACAACGTTTGCCCTAGTAGGATGATTCCTATGATTTCTTGGTCAACATGAATGTTTAAGAGCATCTTCTTAGCTTTCTAGAGAGTACTAGAAGTACTTGATAGGATTTGTAGAACTCAACTTATGGCTTTGACAAGCCAAGGGCATTTTGGTCATTTGGAAGTTATAGGTCATTTCAAGCATAAGGCCATATCTCCTACTTCCAAGCTTCAAATGGAAAAACCTTCAACACCAAAGTTGCTTAGAATGATGTTTTAAGGCTATTAGGGTGGTCATGAGATGTTGCAAAGGCTCATAGCAAAAAGTGATAAAAATGGCCTAAAAATGGGACATAAGTTAATTCAAGTGAAATGGAAAATCATAAAATCCAAGCTGTAAACCCTAACCATGTCATATGATAGGTCATTTTGACTCCAAAGAACATTTTAAGAACAATGGTTCAGCCACAATTTTGATTTGAGGCCTAAATTTTGGGGTTGCTTTGTAATTTGGTTACTTGCATAATGGCATACCAAACCAAAACAAGGAAAAGCTTAATGAATAAGGGAAATATGCATTGTGTATTGTCCTAAATCTCATATAAGGAGATATTCAAGTTGGTTGCAAGCAATATAGGGATTTTGTCATGATATCTCATATGGTGAGAATGGAAATGCAAAGTATCATGTCATGAAACTTCAAGTTCCTGCTAGAGTGATCTAGATGATTCTAGACCCTTCTAAATCAGTCTATATATTGATTATAATCTCCATTGGTGAAAGGTTGGTGATTGTTGATGTTAATGGTGGTAGAGAAAAGAGATTGAACCAAAATTCTTCATTTTGCAAATTGTATTGAAACTTCATTTTTCTCTTCATTACCCTTCCATTTTTTCACACAAATCTTCTCTACAATCATTGTTGAGTGTATTCATCTTGATTTGCAACCCCATTGATGAAGAATTGAGAGCTTTCCAAGTGAAGTTGCAAAGGAGCAAAAGGCATTGGATCTTGGGATACAAGCCATCTCCATCAAATCTTGTGCAAGCAGAGTATTGTTCATCACCTGAGGACCATTCTTGAGGATCTACAAGGCCTGATTCGAAGCTTTTCACCACCTACCATTGCAAGAGTCAAGGTAAGCAAAATCACTTCCACACTCTGATTTAGGCATGGCTAGGGTTAGTTCTTGTTGTGAAACCATTAGAGACCATTAGGTGATTCATTTGGATGAGTTTAAGACCAATTGGTGAGGTTTCTTCCATGGTGGTTAATTCTTGATGGAGTTAGAATGATTGATTTAGGAGGTTATAATGCACGAATTTTGGTTGGTTCTAATCAGCATGGCATAAGGATTAATTATATATAAAGATTGTTGAGTTTTGTGATGGTTGAAAACTGAAGAAAGTTTGGATCCATGGAGTTGTACCATTCGGTTTGGAGGATTTAGGGTGTTTCAATGAAATCCAATGGCATGGTTATGTTCTACGTAAAATTCTAGTCAAAATTGGTTTTTGGATCGTGGCATTTGATGGAGTATTAAGGTCACACGAAGGTGAGGAAGATTGGTGCATGGGAGTGTTTTTTCATGGAGGTTCTAAAACCCTAATGGACCAAGGAAGAAGACGCAATCTGGACCGTTGATACACATGCTGACCGTTTGACTGGGACTTTAATCCAACGGCCGTGTTTTAAAAACGAAAGATGGGAGGGAAGCTGGGCGTGAAACGTCGCGTTTCACTAAAGCTCCCAGCGTGGGCTTCATAAATATTGCTTTCCCCACCCCCCATACCAAGGCCCAATTGGAATTGAACTGTAATGCTATGCTATTCGCACCGTTTCTGTTTCTTTTTTCTTTTCATTTAATGTGTTTTTTTTCTGAGTTTCACTGGGCCCAAGCGCCATGCTAGGCGCACCCCACCTTCTGGGCCCATCATCCAAATCAACTGAATATATTTGCTTTTCATACCCCTCATCATTTTCATATTATAATTCACTCTAAATTTTATTAATCTTTAAAAATTCATAATAAAATGAAAAATGAATTTTTTTTTAATGAGACTTTTTTTAACCATTTTCCATTTTCTGTCTAGAAAAATATAAAACCATAAAATAGCCATTTTATTTCATTTTTATATTTTTTTGCATATTTTTACTTTTAATTGCTCTTTTAATTCTTTTAGTTGATGCATGATTTTGTAGATTTTAATTAGGGTAGTTCCCTTAGGATTTTTAATTCAATCTTTTTAGGATAATTAGATGAATGTTTTAGGTTCTCCCTGATTTAATTTCATATTTTTGTGATAATTTTTAGGGTAGTTTTAATTAGGTAGTTCTAAGTAGTGTAGAATTTGATTAAAACTTTAGTATAGGTCAATAACAATTTTAGATTTAGGTTTTGTAGGGCAATTTAGCCTATGGGGAATATATGGGACTTAAGGGTAGTTATGTAGGGTCCCCTAGAATTTATATTAGGATTTAATAGAACAATATACTATTTTTGGTTGATTTTTGAATTGAATGATTGTTTGTGTGGCCTTTAGGGCAAGTTTTGTTTAGTTTGCTTTGCTTTGGAGTTTTCCTTTGGTTGAGGAGCTTGGTGTCTCTGTGTGGAGCATAGTGGAGCATACTAGAAGATTGGAAGAGGCTTCGAGGAGCTTGAGGAGCTTGTTCTTCTTTTCTTTTTGTTGTTTTAGGTTAGGATTAGGAAGAGCTTAGATGTAGACAATTTCTTTCTCAAACATGGATAGTATCCTTCACATCCATTCCTCCCTGTGATTCAAAGTCCTTCCAGGGTATACACCTCTCTCCTTTGGAGGGATTAGTGCTATACCTAGGAGGTAGAACTTTTGAGGGAACCTTTCCTCTGATGTTGAACCCTTATAGGTCACCTTTGGTGATCAAATAAGCAGTTCATTATCCCCCAGCTTATCCTGTAAGTAATTCTCTCTGGTTTGAGTGTCTTGAGAGCTATCAGAGCCTGAGCATGAAGATGAAGACTTCATTAGAGATTGTTGAAGAGGATGAATCCTTGAAGACTGCCATTCCAGCTGAAGCTTGAAGATCCCTGAAGATAGTGAAGCCTGAAGGTGGAGCTGATCAAGAAGCTGAAGCTTAAGGGAGAAGATGAGTTGAAACTCATGTTGTAGGGTTGAAACCTGGAAAGCAATTGATGATTGAAGTCTGAAGACTGAGTTGCTGCTGGAGGAGCTGAGGCTTTCTTCTGTTTTCTTTTCTGTATTGTGTGTTTTGTTTGATTTGTCTGTTGCATTAGAATAAGTTCATCTAGAATAGGTAGAATCTAGGAGCATGATTGCATTAGAGGTCGAGTTGCTCCCTCTGCTTGTATTGTTATTGCATGGCTTTGCTTGCGGGTATTCGGTAGAGCCCAACTCCCTTGCCCATGTGGTTTGTTTGCCTGATGGCATTTTCATTTCCTTTATCTGTATGATTGCAGTTTACTGTTTATTGCTTGATAGCATGTTGTTTATTTTTCAGTATGATTACCGTTATTTCATGACTGGCTTGAGGTTGAGATGAGCTTGTGGAGGCTGAAGCCCCACACACATTTCCTCCCTCACTTGCATTGCATGCATTTTACTGTTAAGCTGATGCTTTGTCTGTTTTGGTGTATCATTGACATGATCCCTTAGGACTCTCATTTCCTTTGATAAGGATTTGATGATAGACTTTTAGGTTGAAACCTATGCATGACGACTTCTAGGAGTTCCCTGTTCAAACCTCAACCATAGGATGAATCCATGGCATGATAACAGTAGGACTTGATAGTCTCCCTCCTAGTTAGGCCTGTTCTCTTCTCATCTCAAAACGGTTTAAGATACAGTAATCATGAATGATTTCTTTCGTACGTTACGAGCCTTAAGCTATCTGAGAAAGGATTGTGGGAGAGCTTCTTTTCCACAGTCTGGATGTTTAGTATGGTACCCTTTGGGTGACATGCGACGCATTCACTCTCAGGTCATAGTCTCTAGTGCGGTTGAAATCGCAAACACAATAAAACACTTCTTTCGTAAAAACTGGAAATAAACCGTAGTTTCCCGAACTACGTGAGCTCTGATCTCTCATGCCTGTTGAGAGTACGTAGGCACAAGATGGCGAAGTCTTGGCGAGCTACCTTCCCCCATAACCCTTCGTAGGCCGAACTACGTTGACTCTGATTTCTCATTCTCTGATGAGAATACGTAGGCATAAAGTGCGACGCTTTGCCGAGTCATTTTTCTTTTCTTTTTCAGCGAGCCTTGATAGGTAGATAGAATAAAACCAACCCGTCCAAGTAAACTAACAAGCGTGGATCCCGTCGAGTACGACGGACGTGAGGGGTGTTAATACCTTCCCCTTGCGTAACCGACTCCCGAACCCAGACAATGGTTGCGATGACCTTGTCTTACCCTTATTCGTTAGGTTTTTCCGATCGTTTCCTTTCCCGCTCTGAGGGATAAATAACGAAAGGTGGCGACTCTTCTGTTGTGCCGGCACCTTATTTTCGCGCAAGCGACACTCACCATAGCAGAATCCAAATGCAAGGTCAGAAATTCAATTAACAAATTCAAGTGTTATAAGGAATACAATGAAAAAGGGTGGCAAAGAGGCACCCAAAACTGTTCCGTGACGAACCTTACTGCACCATCACTTGACTTTTTTAGAGGTATCACTCTTTTCTTCTCTCACACGCAACCAGCTCACGACCATCAGCGGCTCCCTTTTCAACCTGTCAAAATAACATGATCATGAGTCAAAGCACGCCGGCAACGTCGCAATTACTTAAAAGCTCATCAGAAGCAGTCATCCGAATTTAACAGAAACTGTCAGCGAAGCGTTAGCAGAAGTGGACAAGGGAATGTTTCCTCATTAACGGTCATGAATTGCAGAAGAATCCTGAAAGCATTCCCTAATTGGTCAACCGATACATTCACAAACAACAACAACTGTACCCTTCTTCGTGTCTCCTACTCACTCATGACATGTTGCAGCTGTCAACGCCTAATCCACAGGATAACATGCCCTACATTCAGTTTGTTCTCAAGAAAGACATTCGAAGTTGTTATCCCTCATCTCACCAACACTTTCACGGGAAACTTCAACAGAGAACCACCGAGTGTATAGGTCGAGTTCGTTACAAGTGTATCAGATGCAAGCTTATTTTTTTTTCTTGGGCTGCTAACTCATCCTTGGCCCAAAACCATTGCTACCCGCACCTGCCAAGTCACAAATTCAGGGTTAGCAAAATCATTGGAGAATATTCACTGAAAAATAGAAGAGTCGATTCAGGAAGGAATCAAATCCAACATTGAATCAAAACATTGATCAGAATTGGGATTTTCATTTAATGCATGTTATTACACTCAGACAGTAAGGGGAAGTTTTCAAATCTGATATATCTCAAATTGGAAAATCCAAATCAGCATTCAAACAGCAATCAATTCCAATCAAGACGTTCAATTTGAAGCCTATAAAAGAGACCTAAGAGGTGAAAAGAGAATCGATCGAAATCACCACAGAAAACCTATGTTCGTAAACCTAGCAAACTGAGAAGAAAAAACTTATCTTCTCCGTTGCCGAAGCTAGTTCCGGCCACTGCGAGTCCAAGCTTCCGCGAATACATTTCGTCGTCCCTAACGCCGCCGCCACCCAGATCTTCGGTAACTCCCTATTTTCACCCATGTTATTGATCTATTGATGTTTCTGGCTTTGATTTCAGGTACGAAATACGGGAGGATATGGTGAATGGAAAGAATCGAGCGCGATCGGGAGAGAAGAGAGGAAGATAATGATACAGGGGATTCGATTTGGGGAAGACAAATGGGCTTAGGGTTTTGTCTTACTTATCTGCGTTTCGTTTTCATTTCTTTTTTTGTGGCTGTAGTTTGATTCACCGCGCACACCTACCACGTCTAAACCACCCTAATCAGCATTAACTTCTGTTTTTTTTAAATTAATTAACTAATCCTTTTAGAAATTAATAACCTTTTATTAATCAAACTCAGTTTTAATTCACTTATTTAATAAACCTTTCAATAATTCACACTAGTTTTAAGCTTATTTATTTTATCTTTTAATCTAATTGATCAACCTTTTTTTCCTTAAAATAACTATTAACCTTTAATAATCAGTTTTATTTGATTTAATTAGATAGTTTCTTAGGTTTTTATTTAATGATTTATTCCACCATTTTGTTTAAACTATCACAAATCAATCTTTTATCTTAATTAAGAGGCCTTTAAAAAATATATCTCCTTTATTCACCTAAAATTTATTATGCTAAATCATTAATTAATCTTTTCTTCAAAATAACATTTTATAATTTGTTTACGCATAAAAACCTTTTATAATTTATATCTAATTACCACTTTACCTAATTAATATTAAAACCTTTTTAGGAGTACATAATAAAAACAATTCTTTTTTATTATAATTAATTTTTCGCGTTAGATTCAATTTTATAAATTATTTCACCTAAGTTCTAGATAATAACAATAATGTTTTATTTAACTTTAGGCTTTAATCTCCTTTTAATCTCACTTAAAATCCATCGACTAAAATCAACTCACATCGTAATCAATAATTCAATCGCGCACGCTTCCACTCTCATATTCACTTCACTCTCACACACTTCAGTGCTTTCATGCGTATATGTATGTTTTATCTACTTGTCCTCTATCATTTCCGCAATTTATCTTACAACAATTTACATTACCGCATTTATCTTTATCGTATTGCATACCGTCCAAAGGAAAAACCTACACATGATTCAATACTTGTGTGTAGTGCACATCATTTGAATCATACTCCCTTACGATCCTTGATCCCATTCAAGTCGATCCCTTAAGATAGATCCTACCCCATAAGGAGGACCTTTGCCTCTATCTTACAACTTAGAAACAAACAAACAACAATACAATATTCGAACACAATAGAGAAATTGATGTTAATCATCTTAAGCGAGATAGAATCTCCACCCCACATCAATACAGTCAATATGTAGGGACTTTGCCTTAAGAGAGATAGGGGCGTACTCGTCGATCAATATCCGAGTACTTGAGCCCTTCTCTTAAGACGATGCAAAGACTATTTTCCTACAATTTGTGGCGGTTAAATCTCCCTTAAAATGATAACTCATCTTTTCTCCTAAAATAAATCAACCAACTACCCTAAACCCGTAGGAACTTTGACCATAGTCAAAGAACTCCTCAAACCCTTTAGGGGAACTACAGATACTCTGATTCCACTCCCGTAAGGATATGTAGGCATAAGATGCGACATCTTATCGAGTATACTTAGAAATAAACCCCTAGGTCTTTTATCCTTTAAGCAGATAACTCATAGCAATAAACAAACATAAAACAAGAGGTTCCTGTAGAGTAATACAGAAACTTAGGATGCTAGCACCTTCCCTAAGTTTAACCAACCCCCGAACCTATAACTCTCTAACCTTTGCATGTGCATTGCATTGCGGGAATTTCGATCTTTATCCCTTCCTTTGGACAAATCAAAGTTCGGTTGCAAAAATGAATTAAAAATTCAAACTAATTAATAGTTTGGTATCCGATTTTCACCGCGACAGAAATGGCGACTTCACTGGGGATTCTCTCAGTGGGTTTCACTATCTTGTTTCTACTTGTTTATTGCTTTATATCTGTTATTTATATAATTGTTTACTTGTTTGTTTATTGCCTTGGGTTGTTACTCTTGAATGGTGAGACAAAGTCCTACACCCGGACTTGAGTGAAATTAAGATAGGATAGTGATATGTTCAAAGAGACTTATAGGGGGTGGAATCCCGACCAAGCTGACTTGAAAATCACGCTCAATTGAGGCCCTCTCGAAAGTTGTATTGTTGAACGAGTTCTTAATCGTGAAAACATGCATTATATTCGATGTTGGAGCCTATGATATTGAGGACCTTAGTTACCTTAACCCCACTTTGGCCTTTATTAGAATGTAGTGCGGGGCTATGAGGGGGTACCCCCTGAAATAGTGCTACGCGACTCTACACTCAAAAGAAGTTCTCTTGATAATATTATTAACCACCGAGTACTTGGGAAGTTAATAATATCCGAAAGATGGGCTAATGATTTTGGGAACCTTATTAGAACCTTGTTCTGCAGGTACAATTCACCTTTAGTCCTTATCCTTTGGGAATGGGTACACCCTTTGGCTCCACGCTCGTTGCAAACCTAGGGTCCCCCTTTGTTTGTTTACCTTTGTGCATCTATGTGCTTACTTGTGTTTGTTGCATTCATAAAACATCATACCGCATTGGACTTCATGGGATTTACCTTTGTTTATGAACATTGTAGGGCACTATGGATCCCAACAGAAGACACACTTTGAAATACACTTTTAAAAGTCCTAAATTGGATGACCTAAAGGAATTGGTGACTTTGATTGAAGACCAAGGGAAATTCAAGAGCAAATATGGGAAGCTGATATCTTTATTAAGTTGCCAAGTAGACGAAGGACTTCTTTCCACTTTGTTACAGTTTTATGATCCTCTATATCACTGTTTTACGTTCTCAGATTTTCAACTATTACCTACATTGGAAGAGTACTCCTTTTTGGTTGGTCTACCTATCTTAGAAGAATCTCTCTTCCCTTTCTTGGAGAAGGACCCTGAGGAAAGAGATATTTCTAAGGCTCTTTATCTAAAGGTATCTGACGTCAAAGGAAATTTGATTAGTAAAGGTGGTATTTTTGGTTTGACTACGAAGTTCTTAATCAGTAAAGCTATGTTTTATGCCGATTATACGAACAAGACTCCATTTGAGGCAATCTTCGCCTTACTTATTTATGAAGTGTTCCTGTTCCCATGTTTTGAAGGGTTCGTCGACCTTAATGTGATTAAGATCTTCTTGAAGAACAACCTGGTACCAACTCTATTGGGTAATGCTTATCATTCTGTGCATCTCTGAAACTTCTATGGTGGAGGAATGATCACCTGTTGTGTGCCCTTACTCTACAAGTGGTTTATTTCGCACTTGCCGAGGTCTAGTTCTTTTTTGAATCTCGATAGAGGGCTCTGGTCTCCGAGGGTTATGGCGTTGACCCACTCAGACATTGTTTGGTACAACCGAGCGTATGATGGGACTTTAATTATTGATGGTTGTGGTGATTTTTATAATGTACCATTACTTAGTTTTAATGGAGGGATCAGTTACAATCCAGTCTTAGCTCGTCGACAGTTGGGATTCCCGTTGAAGGAACCGCCTAAGAGTGTTCAAGTGGAGAGCATTTTCTTTAGGGATGACAAGGAACTCCGAGACAAGATTCTGGCTGCATGGGATCATTTGCACAAGAAAGGTAAGAGAAGCCTTGGGAAACTTAATTGTGTGTCCTTGGAGCCATACCTCCAGTGGGTTAGAGAGAGAGCAATCAAACTGAAAATGCCCTATTCTCGTCAAGGTCCTATATCTCCGAGGAGAGAGCCCACTTATGTCGTTATGTTCGAAGCTGAGAAGTTAGAGGTTGCCTTGAGCAAGTCGCAACGTGAGTTAGAGTCATGGAAGAACAAGTATCAAGTAGTGTTTACAGAGAACGGTGAACTTCAGAAGCAGCTACAGTTGAAGGATGAAGAGTTACTTCCTTGCAAGAAGAGGAAAACCATGAAGGATTTATTTTTCTCCGACCCTGTTTCCCTTAAAAATCGGAAAACAACCGCTGATCTTCCAATTCTGACTTTGGTGACTCACAGGATCGATCAAATTGATCCTAGGACATGTGCTAAAGTATTCAATGTTTAGAATTAAATTTAAAGTACTTGTGATAACGAATTGGTAAATGTGCTTGTAATGAAAAAGACTTTGACTGGGTATTTTAAAGTGCATAAACTTAAAGAAACGCTGTAAAAGATTTGTAAAAGGCTGATCGAAAAAGGTAAAAAGTTTAAAGGGAAGAAGGAATTAGAGTAAAGGATGCAGGAAAGGTAAAGGAAAAACGTAACACTTGCACAAGTGGTTCGACAGAGGAAATGTAAATGTTGTTGAAATTGTAAAAGACTTTATTGAAAATTTGGTGATTTTACATAGCGTACATTCTCCGTGAAAATACTCTTTTCTCACACTCGGGTACTTTGAGTAAATTTGATTGGAGTTACTTTGTACAAATGGTAAAACACACCAGAAATCTGCCTAACAAATCCTTATTTATAATGCTAATAATTAACTGCTAATAACTTCCTAGTGTCTTCTCGATCTAACAAGTGTCATTTGTATGTAACTTCTTGCTCTAGAACTCGCCACGTGTCTTATGAACAAAACCCCTCCCTCCAAATTTTGAATTTCAAAACGACGTAGCAATGCCATTTGCAGAATCTCGGTCGAACGACCTCTGACATGGTCGAAATGCTCATAGCTTTAGGCTTCTTAATTTTTCTAAGTTATTTCATCCGTTCAGCTTAGAAAATTCCTTAGAGGCTGTCGAAACCTCTTTGCTTCATTTTACTTAGACATTAATTATGTCTTAATGTTTAGCAACCCAAGGCAGTGTCGAATTTGGGAGCTAACAAATTGCCCCCAAAGAATGTTCTTTTCGACCTTATTGCAGGAAAAGGACATTTTTTGATAGTATCCCATTCAACACCATCTTTTCGATACTATCAGACCCTTTGGTTTGCCTCTTATCCTTTGGAAGATAAAACAGAAGAAAGAGAAATGTTTATATTAAAAACCGCACCACTTTGCACGCTTCTGACGTCATCATCATCATGGCAGGTTTCTTGGAACTCACAAAAATTCAGAAAACATCATCACCCTTTTAGCGCCTAGGGGTATAGGTTACAACCGCCCCTTACTTCTTCCACTAGGTGGCACACGTGGCCCACTAACTTCAACCACGTAAGAATTCTTAATTTTCTGAATCCTTATAAAATCACCAAGAATTTTTTCATAAGACTTTCTACTCTTTACCAACCTTTACTCTTCTCCTCTTTGCTAAAGAAACCCGTTTTTCCACCACAAGAAAAAAATCCTTTTTCTCTAAAAAAACTTCAATCATGGCTGAACAACAGAAGAAAACTCAAACTAGGAGACCATCGTCTTCATCTGCATTGCCACCTTTCGCTACCTTGAGCGGACCAAAAATCACGAAGAACCAACAGCTCATCAGGGAACCGTTAGCAGAAGAAAAATGACACATCTACGAATCTCAGGTAATCATCCCCGTTGATGTGGCTGGAAAAACCTTAGCCATGTCTGGCCCATTGTCACCCCCAGACCTTGATTATTCCACCTTGAGTGACTTTTTCCCTTCCTACCGGAAAACCAAACCCTTAGGGTAAAAAGACGCTAGCAAAATCCCTTCTGATAACCCAGATGACCTTTCTCTCTTCAATGTGGACCTCAAATATTTACATGATGGAGCAAGACTCTTTAGAGCTACGCCGTACTTCAAAGATTCTGAACTTTACCTTAACTGGTTGGCAAAAATAGAGAAAACAAAAGCACAACATTGGAAAGAAATAGGTATTTATGACCTAATCATGTTGTCGAAGGTTGGGCCACCTTACTGTCCGTTAATGCTGGCCTCCTCTTTGTATTTCTGGGACATCACTCACCATACCTTCCATCTTCCCTGCAGAATGGTGACTCCCACGCTCTTCGACATGGCTGCTATCGTCGGATTAAGACCATGTGGATTGGCTTACAATCCTGAAATTGATGCACGGGACACCATAGGTTTTGGTAGTACGAAACATACTTACACACCCTTCATAAATCATTATCATAAGAAAGACACCGATGTAGTCGAAGACGAGGAGCACATAGCCTTTCTGGCCATGTGGTTGTCTCGTTGTATTTTTTGCACAAAGTCCTTGCAGGTGGCGAGGAAGTACCTTACCCTGGAGAATCAGTTACACCTTAAAAGGGACGTATGTCTTAGTGAGATGATACTAGCCAGCCTGTATGAGGCTTTGGGAGAAGGCGCTGATAAACTAAGGGATCCAAAAACCCATGGCACTCTTATAATGGCGGGGCCATTTTGGTTGCTTCAATTATGGTTGAACGCTACCTTCGAGCACAACCTTCCCTTCAAAGGAGAGGTCGATGAAGCCCAGGTATCTGAACGTCTGGTCGAATGGCCACGCTTGGTTCAGTTGACACCAAATGAAGAGGGTCGAAGCCTTCGTGCCAATCTTACCAGCTTCATCCACTTGTTTGCAAAAAGGCATGATATCACTCCCAGGATGGCCTCTTTTGCTCATAGGCTGTACGGCCCTGAATGGTTCACCAGGTCATTTCCTCCAGTTTCACAAAAACAAGAAGCATAATCAAACCTGATATGGGAGAGATTCTTGACACCACGCTTGATTGTTCATAAGCTCAACCTTGTCAGAGGACAAGCAATATTAGTCGCTTATCAACCTAACTTGGTGTCGAGGCAATTTGGGTTAATTCAATCATTGCCTAGGTGCTTGTATGATAAGAAGTCTCATGTTATCCTTCTCTCCACTAGCTTCAACCCACTTGAGTGTTCGACTCAAATGGCCTGTTATGCCCATAAGTCCCATTTTACTCCAATTTATTTTGAACCCTCTCACCTTTGTACCCCAAATTTTTACAACTGGTGGACCAATCATTACTCCAACAACTTTCTTGATGTTTCAAGTTTTTCACGCTTAATTGACCAGGCTTTTATTGATGTGCAGGAAAAGGTCAAGAAAGGTATGTCTACTCATATCAAAGAGATACAAGCTTTCTAGAAGTACTTCGAAACTGCCTATCGACCAAATGATGTTAGTCGAACCATCCGCGAGGCTGCTGTCACATTAAAAGAAAAAATTTCTAAACGAATGGAGAAACTGAAAATCCCCTCATCTATCCCTTACGATAAACGATATGAGGTTGCTTTTAAACTCTTTCCCCCAAAGACCCCACGATTACCAACCGCTGATTTTGGCGTGGCTCTTGCCCCTCCATTTCCAGACTGGTTTATCTGTGAGGATAGTATAAAAATACTTCGACAGCAGTCGAAGCCTAAGGCACAGCGGGTGGTTCCGACCAAACATACACTTGATACCTTTAGAGGGCACCTTCATGTCAGTATCGAAGATGTTCACATCGAGACCGAAATCCTTGAAGGTCATCTCCCTTCGATTTGGCTTCCTCTCACGAAGCTTCAACGTTACTAACCTATATCTTCTATATTTATTCATTCGCAGCTGCTCCCAAAAGAAACGCTCCGACCAATAAAATAGAAGGAAAGATCGAAAGTTCAAAGGTAAATTCTTACATGCTCTTATTCACCTGAAGCTCTTCTTTCCTTTGCTGATCACTTCGATCTTCCCAGATTGGCCGCAAACCTCCAACTCCTCAAAAAAGAAGAAAAGTTGCAGCCCAAGTCATCATAGACTCCGACGATGATGAATCCCCTTGTGAAGATATTTCCCTAAAAAGAAAACGAAGGGTAACTCATGGGCTAGAGAGCGTCGGATCTCCTCCATCTCCCACCAAGATACAAAAACAAAACACGCCTCCTGAATCTCCTGTCAAAGCTCTCACAATAAATGATCCAAATCTTTCTGCCGTTCCCATAGAGAGTGATAACTCTAGTCCAGCTGAAGAAGCCACAAAGGTATTGTGAAAGAATCTCTGACCTTTCTATATCAAGCTCTTGTCTCTTTCATCTCGCGTCTCATGAGGTTTATTTTCCCAACTGCAGACTACTACTGAGGCCTCCAAACCTTCGATGCAACCGTCTCCCTTGCCTATTTATCCATTGAACAGCCAAGGTGAACCCACTTATATCCCTACATCTGATTTGGGTTCTGGTGTGAGTTCTCTTGGTGAAATTAACAAACCTGAATTTTATGCAACCCCTTCGCCCCTAAAAACTACTACCCAACAATCACAAACTGATAGGTCTGACCACGAGGAAGAGGGAGCTCCTGAGACAATCGTCGTGGCAGATGAAGACGAAAACCCCAAACCTGAGGACACCAATCCTGCCACCACAACAAGTTCCCCTCTTGATCACACAAAACCCGCTAATGACGATGTTAATGCGAACGAAGCCAACGCATGTGAGGAAGAAGCCATGCACCAGTCTGAGCTAGGTGAGTCAGATGGTGAGGAGAAAGAAGCTACCTTGGCTCAAGACTCCACAAAAGTTGCCCCTGTAGAAGGGGAAATAATTACAAAGGGAAAATCTGATGATCCTGCTTGTATTGATGCTACCAAAGTTACTCCCGTCGAGGTGCCACAGGCAATGCCTCTTCAGAGAGAAACAGTCCTCTCTAAGGAAGAAATGGTTGTGCTAAAAGAAAGCGATCCTTGTCGATACATTCAATTACTGCTGCGCAGTCGAGGCAGTTCTTCTAGCAAAACTCGGAGTACTTCAACTTCTGAGGGCCAGGTCTCTAGCAAACCTTCATATGACATTTTGGTGAAGATCAAAGCCAAAATCTTTAAAGGAGACCTTTTCATGTTGCTGAAGATGGATTTCGTCACCCATCTATCTTTGAAAACGCTTCTTCAACAGGTGAAACTTGACTCCATATCCCCTGAAGCTGATAACGTCATTCGAGAGGTGGGAATTTTGATAGATCAAGTCTACAAAGACCTCACGTTGCTGCCCCGCCTCGAAGGTGACATTTCGACGAAATCTGGTTGTGAAGCAGCTGCCTGGACAAGTGCAGCGGAATCCGAACAAAGGATCGAAGAGCTAGAGGAAGAGAAAAAGAGAGACCAACTAGAGATTGCTTCCAGTAAAGAAAACATCGTCTGTTGGAAACGCAAGATCAAGAAACTTCAAGGCAAGATTAAGAAAGAAGAAAAGAAGATTTCTCAACTGTCTTCCAAAGACGATTCGGCCCTTGCTACTGAACTCGAACATGCTATCACTTTTGCAGAAGAGGCTCGAAGCTTAGAAGAAGAAATTGCCAGATTGACTGACGAAAGGGCCTCGTGCCAACAACGTATTGAATCTCAAAAGGCGAACTACCTTAAAATGAAGGCCAATCTTCCTTTCTAATTTATTGACATATTGTAACAGACTATATTTTGCTGGCCTTTGAAGCCATCTTTGTTATTGTAACTTATCGCACCATTTTGGCAAATATTAATACCATTTGTGGCTTTGCTTTATACTTTTTGTTACTCTGTTGTTATTTTAACTTCTTGCAGCATAGGCCTATACTTTTTCAAGTACTTACCATTTAGTTTTAATATCCTCTTGTCTTCGCCCAATTCTTCCACTTCATAGGCTCCATTAAAGAAAACCCTCGACACTTGGAAGGGTCCCTCCCACTTTGGGGACCATTTACCCAGCGTCTTGGCCTTTCGATCCATAGGCAGAATAACTCTCCAAACTAAGTCTCCAACTAAAAATGTTTTTTCTTTAACCTTCTTATTGTATGACTTTTCCACTCTCTTTTTCTACCTTCTCAGCAATTCTAGAGCTTTCAATCTTTCTTTGTCTAAGTCTATGACCTCATCGAGCATCATATCCCAATAGACTTCTCTAGGAATTTCGTGTTGCCTTTGAACCCTAATCGACTGTATGTAGATTTCGACTGGCAACACTGCATCGTGACCAAAGGTCAAATGATATGGGGTGGCGTTGGTTTCCTCTTTGGGTGACGTTCGACATGCCCATAGAACCTGCTCCAACACTTTGTGCCAATTCTTTGGCTTGGTTCCTACTTGCTTCTTTATCATGTCAATGAACACTTTATTTGCTGCCTCGACTTGCCCGTTAGCCTGCGCGTAATAAGGGGTCGAAGTTAAGAGTTTGAACCCCATCTCTCTGGCGAAATCATGCATCTTTCTACCCGTGAAGATCGACCCTTGATCCGTTGTTATTGTCTCTGGCAGTCCAAACCTAAAGATGATATTTTTCTGAATGAATTCAATCACATCTTCCTGATCCACTTTAGGTAAAGGCACTGCTTCGACCCACTTGGTAAAGTAATCTATCCCCACTAAGATATACTTTTGGTTTTTTGAGGATGCTGGCCGAATTTCTCCAATCAGGTCCAAAGCCCAACCTCTAAATGGCCATGGTTTAATTATGGAATGTAATTCGCTTGCTGGGACATGTTGTATGCCCGCATGAACTTGACACTCCTGGTACCCCTTGGCGAACTCGATGCAATCCTTTAGCATCGTAGGCCAGTACAACCCTTGTCGGAATAACAACCATTTCATTTTATGGCCAACTTGGTGTGCACCACATGCCCCACTGTGGACTGTTGACAAAGCCAAGTATGCCTCTGATTCACTAAGGAATTTCAGCAAAACTCCTTCAGGGGTCTTTTTGAACAATTCGTTGCCCATCAAGACGTAGCTCAGTGCTCGATATTTTATCTTTCGATCTGAGGCTATTGACGGATTCTAGAGGTATTCGACTAAAGGCTTTCTCCAATCATTGTCCAACAATTCTCCGATGGTAAAGACTTCGAAAGTCTCTTCATCCATATATCCAAACTTTGTAGCCTCCAAGTCTGATGGCTTCAACCCAACCGACACTACCTTGCCTCTAGCTTCGATTACTTCCTGCAAGTCTTCCTTCGGGACCCTATATCCCGAGGCAATATGTGCTAGATCGTTTGCCACTTGGTTCTATATTCTCGGTATATGTCGAATAGTTAACGCTTTGAATTTTTTAAGCAGCCTATTGGCCACTACGAAGTACATGATGAGATTTTCTTTAACACATTTGTACTCTTTTGTCAACTGTTTTATCACTAATTCCGAATCGCCCATTATTTCGACCTGGGTTGCCCCCAATTCTAACAAAATTTCAAGTCCAGCTATTAAAGCTTCATATTCAGCCTCGTTGTTGGAACACAACCCCTCGACTTTATACTTGAATTTTGTTGGAATTTTATCTGGCGAAATAATCATCAGACCAATACCCGTGCCATGTTTGTGGCTAGAGCCATCGAAGTATAATTTCCATGGTTCCACTTCAACTATATTCAGGGCATTCTCGTTTATAGAGTGGTCGACGGTAAAGTCTGCCACTATTTGCCCTTTGACTGCTTTTAGCGGTCTATAAGTCAAAGAATATTCTGTCAATGCCAGTGCCCATTTTCCAATTCGACTGTGCAAAATAGGTTTTGATAACATGTGTTTAATAACATCAAAGTGCAAAGAAACACAAACATCTGCTGGTTTAATATATGGTTTTTACTTTGTACATGAGAAATATAAACATAGACATAGCTTTTCGATTTCACTATATCTAGTTTTTGCGTCATTTAAAACTCTACTAAGATAGTAAATAGCCCTTTCGGAGCCATTCTCATCCTCCTGAGCCAACATGCTCCCTAAAGTTCTATCTGACGCTGCTATGTACAATCGCATACTCCTGCTTCTACACGGAGGCGAAAGGACTGGGGAGTGAGCCAAGTAGTCTTTGATTTTGTTGAAGGCTTCCTGCTGCTCTTTGCCCCACTCGAATCTGTCCCTAGTAATTCGAAGCAAAGGTGAGAAGGCTTGTATCTTGCCGCTTAAGTTAGAGATGAACCTCCTTAGAAAGTTAATTTTCCCCAGCAGCGATTGCAACTCCTTTTTGTTTGACGGTGCTTTTGTTTCTAAGATAGCCTTCGTCTTATTCTGGTTGATTTCGATTCCTTTCTTATAGACAACGAAACCCAAGAAGTCTCCCGCCTGTACAAAAAACGCGCACTTCAACAGATTCATTTTGAGGCCGAACCTCCTCATTCTGGCGAACGATTGTCGCAGATGATCCAGATGGCTTTTTCCTGAAATAGATTTCACCACAATATCGTCAATGTATATTTGCATAAAAGAGTCAATGAAATCATGGAATATAGAATTCATCGCTCGCTGATACGTTGCCCCAACGTTCTTTAGGCCAAATGGCATTACTACCCATTCGTAAGTGCCTAAGGCCCCTGGACAACGAAACGCTGTTTTGGGAACGTCGTCTTCCGTGATAAAAATCTGGTTATATCCAGAATAAACATCCAACATACTAAGGTACTCATGGCCAGCGGCTGAATCAACTAACATTTCTGCCACTGGCATCGAATATTCGTCTTTGGGAGTGGCTGAATTCAAATCTCTGAAATCAATGCACACTCTTAGGGACTCGTTCTTCTTGATGACTGGGACAATGTTGGCCAGCCATTCGACATACCTAGCTGTGCGAATGAATCTGTAACGAAGGAGCCTTTCGATTTCCTCCTTGATCTTCGACATGACCTCTGGAGCAAAACGCCTTGGGCCCTGTTTGACGAGCTTCTTTCCAGGTTTTATTGGTAGTTTATGTTCCACCAAATCCCTTTGCAACCCAAGAATTTTGTCATAGTCCCAGGCAAAACAATCCTTATACTCTCGGAGCAACTGGATGACTTCGATCTTCAGTTGAGGGTCGAGGTTAGCACTAATGTACGTTGGCCTCCTGGTTGGACCTTCTCCTAAATCAATTTCCTCCAATGGATCCTGTGCGAGCATTTTGATGTCGTTTCCCAAAGGATCTCTTTCGAACCCCAGAGGCTCGTTATCATAGATGGCGTCGAGCCTCTGACTCTCCCGTTGCATTTTGGTGGCTTCTTCAGCCATTTTGTCATGGGCGGCCATTACGGCCGTTTGTAATTTGGTTTCAGCCACATAGGCCGAAATTCTTTGCAGCACCGCTGCTTCAGTCATCAAACTCACTGCCCCACCCAGTGGGGTCAACTGGGGCTGCCCCCAGGTATGGGAGTCTCTCCCCAAGTATTTCCCTATCCCAACGAAATCCGTCGACAGGGTGGAGGTATAGTGAGTAGTACACCTCGTCATTTGGTGCGA
This sequence comes from Lathyrus sativus, assembly GCA_963859935.3. NCBI lineage: Eukaryota > Viridiplantae > Streptophyta > Magnoliopsida > Fabales > Fabaceae > Lathyrus > Lathyrus sativus. The sequence goes on along the minus strand of OZ012735.1, from coordinate 524,634,369 downwards.
ACTCAAAGTCCGCTGGAGCACAAGGGCCTATGCTGGCCAAGTGCTTGTCGAATTGGAATTGATCTATTTGCCTTCTTGGCACCCTGAAGTATCCTTGATCAGCTTCAATATTTTCAACTATGTCATCTGACCTCCAAATGGCAATCCTTTGATGCATCGATGATGGCACTGATCCAATCCATGTATCCATTCTCGGCCAAGCAATAAATTGTAGTTGGCCGTGGTTTCGACCACCATGAATACCGTTGGTCTTGTAATTGTTTCGACGGTTACGTCCACCTGAATCACACCTCTGGTGGTTCCTACTTTTCCTTCATAATTCGACAAAACCATATTATGTGGCTTTGTATCAGCGTCATGCTTTCCTATTTTGGTCAGCAAAGAATGTGGCATCAGGTTTACCGTAGCACCACAATCCACCAGTATTTTGTTGATGGGGATGTTCTCCACTTTTGCTGTAATATACAACGGTTTCAGGTGGGTCCTTATTTCTTCAGTGGGTCGTTCGAAGAAAGCGTTTTGCTCTTCGACACAGCCGTTGTTCATCACGTAATAGCATACAGGCTAATGTGTTTCCATTTCCCACTCAGCGTCTGCGCCTGGTTCTTCGACCTCTGAAACCCTATTGAACTCCTGGGGCATCACCGATACCACGTTGACCACCAGGTCCAAAGAGTCATCGGAGTCAAAGTTATCTGTCATGTCTTCGTCCCCTTCCGTTGGTCTGTCTTGTTTAGGCGAAAACAACCTTCGCCCAACTGGTAACTTTTCAGCTATCTTCGACTGCTGTTCTTCTTTTCCGGGGGGGTTTGAACTGTTCTTTGACTGATTTTTCTCCATCTCTTCTCTAAGAGCCTTTCTTCTTCTTTGCTCTCTCCTCCATTGAGATCTAGTCATAGGATTCTTACCTTTATAGTTTTCAAATATGTGTGTTGTTTTTGAGGATTGATACTCCTTGCTGTAGGACACCAAAGATCCTCGATTCACTTCAAAGCTCTTCCACCTTTGCTGCCCTTGCGCCCTCTCTTCATTAGGCTTCCTCCACTTTCCATCAGCAGAATCGACAACAGGTTTGAAATTGGAGGGCCTAGCAATTGGTGGCCTGATTCGAGGTTCAGACCGTTTGTCTTCTGTCCTCCTGTGGTAGCTCTTTCGTTGATCAAAACCATGGCCACCTCTGTTCAGACGACGTTGACGTTCTCCCTCTAGCTTCTCTGTTGCTTTTCTATCGAAAATGGCGCTGCACCTGGGGCACAGCATCACGCTCGATCCATTGTCTTTGCACCGATGTAAAAAACCAACGATTGACTCTTCTGTCTCTGGGTATGCTAACCTGCTACATCCCTCATGGTGTTTTGATTCTTTCTCTTCCATGGTCTCCGATGGGTTAATGTCGACCATATTAACTTCGACCGTCCCGTCTAGCTCCATTCTTTCTAAGCCCTCAGTGGCCTGGTCCATTTTGACGAAATGATCAGCTGTTTCCTTGGTTACCATGGCATAACTTGGATGACTTTGAACCCTTAAACTTGAATCGTTATCATTTCGACCAGTATTCTCCTCGACTGTGACTGTCGTATCGTCCAAACCGAAACCCATGATGCATTTCGCCATCACTGGTGCTGAAATGAGATCCTCAGTAACCTCCATCATGTTAACAAAAAACTTGATGCCCTCAGTAGCATCTATCATGTTTGCTTCCATAGGTTCAGCATAAAGAGCATCAGCCAATTGCAGCGGATCAGCATCCACCTTCATCTGGCCCTTCGCCTTATCTCCAAACTTCAAGCGTCCCTCCTGTATCGCATTCTGGACGAGATCCCTAAAAAGAAAACATTGAGATGTTTTATGACCCAGAAAATTATGGTACTTACAAAAACCTCTCTTTTTTCGCTGCTCTAAGGGCGGTGTTTTAGCACCAGGCGGCACTATAATCTGCCCATCTTTTACTAGCAAATCGAAGATTTCATCATATTTCGTGATGTCAAAGGTGTAAGTTTTCTTAGGGAACCTGTCGTTCTTTTCTGATTCGACAAAGCCCTTTCCTTGAGGAGGGGCTAGTACTCGACAGGATTATGGGGGACGTTATTTTAATTCAGCAAGATCGACTTTGTTCTCCTCGAAGTAGGGGGACTCTTCGCAAGCCCCTTCGCTACTTTTGTTGAGTTCGACAAAAGATACTTTCTTGCCTTTGTTAAATCTTGACTTTTCGTCTTTCAGCCTTTCCAGCTGTCGGACTCTGTCGGCCAATTGGGCCATATCTCTCAGATACTGCGTATCTAATTTCTTCCTAATAGAGTAATCTAAACCTCCTGCTGCCATTTTGACCAACTCATGTTTAGGCACCTGTGTGAAACACCTTGCCTTAAGTAGTCGAAACCTATTGAGGTATTCTTCGATTGGCTCTGACAACTTACGCTTTACACTGGCCAACTCTTTCAAACTAATCTTCGTCTGGCCCATGTAAAACTGTTCATGGAAGAGTCGTTCTAACTGCATCCAGTTACATATTGTACTTGGTGGTAAAGTGGTAAACCACGTGAAGGCGTTCTTTGTAAGAGAACTTGGGAAGTATTTTATCTTAAGGCTTTCGTCATTGGCTATCTCCCCAGCCTCAATTATGTAGCGTGCTACGTGTTCGACGGTGGACTCTGTCGTGTCCCCTGAAAACTTAGTGAACTTAGGCACCTTAGTCCTAGGGGGTAATTCCGCTCGAAGGATGTAGTCGACTATTGGTGAAGTATAATTTGGCCTAGTAAACCCAGTGTTTAGGCCATTTCGAGTCATGATTCTTTCTACCATCGTAGCCAAGTTGTTTTCGACCGCGAGGTTGTTGCGTCTTACTTGCTGGACCACATTGTCTACATCCTGGTTTCGATTCACCATGACTATTTCTGGGTTTCTCTCGACCTGGACTCTGGGAGTTTCGACAACATAAGGGTCTATTCCTCTTTGGTTCTCTAAATTGGCTTTTGGCGCCACTCTTGGAATTTGTTGTGGAGTATTCTCCACAGGGGCTTGGTTTCTTTCTAACGGAGGTACCCCTATAAATTCAGTCAAGCGTGTTAATTGTGTTGCCAGTTGTTGGTTAGCGTGAGTTGTGTCTCGAATTAATGGTTGAAAGATCTCACCCATAGTCTGGGAGAGGGTTTGAACCATCTGTAAGTTACTCTCATCCATCTGCTGCCTCAAACAGGCAACAGACGTATTGGTTAGATTGGGACCTTGAGTCGAGTATCCTAGACTTAAACTCTGAGGGTTTCGACCAATGTTTGAACCAGGTCCTGATCCTTGCAAAGGTGACACCATTGTGTTGTCAGAAAATATTGGGGGCGCATTTTGCAGCCCCTGCATTACAGTTGTTGACATCCCATACGGGGGATTCCTTGGCAACTGCGAAAGACCAAGAGGGGAAAACTGCCTTGACACTGATGGTCCTGCTATTGGAGTTTGGGGATTCGACACTGGTGGCCCAATATACTCCAATACGGGTTGTGTGTAAGGCCTAACTATCGTTGTCCCAGATCCTACTGGGGCGACGGTTTGTTCTGACCTTATGGGAGGCGCTACTTGCTCTCCTGTCGATGGTATAGGCAGTGGGACCATGTTGTTACTGGTTCCTTCGCCAGAACCTTGTACTTGTGGGTTAGGATTGTTTGGCTGGTTCGTTTCCGTCGCCATATTCCTAAGGATTGTTCGTCTTTCTTCGTTAGCAGCGGTAATTCTACCACTTCTTAGTAACATATAATGTACTTTCTACGAAGATTATTAAGACTTGTGAATGAGAATGTTTTAATTCTAAATCGCGGGGATATTTAGCACTGTCCCACTGGGTGTGCCATTTTGTTTCCCTTAAAAATCGGAAAACAACCGCTGATCTTCCAATTCTGACTTTGGTGACTCACAGGATCGATCAGATTGATCCTAGGACATGTGCTAAAGTATTCAATGTTTAAAATTAAATTTAAAGTACTTGTGATAACGAATTGGTAAATGTGCTTGTAATGAAAAAGACTTTGACTGGGTATTTTAAAGTGCATAAACTTAAAGAAACACTGTAAAAGATTTGTAAAAGGCTGATCGAAAAAGGTAAAAAGTTTAAAGGGAAGAAGGAATTAGAGTAAAGGATGCAGGAAAGGTAAAGGCAAAACGTAACACTTGCACAAGTGGTTCGACAGAGGAAATGTAAATGTTGCTGAAATTGTAAAAGACTTTATTGAAAAGTTGGTGATTTTACATAACGTACATTCTCCGTGAAAATACTCTTTTCTCACACTCGGGTACTTTGAGTAAATTTGATTGGAGTTACTTTGTACAAATGGTAAAACACACCAGAAATCTTCCTAACAAATCCCTATTTATAATGCTAATAATTAACTGCTAATAACTTCCTAGTGTCTTCTCGATCTAACAAGTGTCATTTGCATGTAACTTCCTGCTCTAGAACTCGCCACGTGTCTTATGAACAAAACCCCTCCCTCCAAATTTTGAATTTCAAAACGACGTAGCAATGCCATTTGCAGAATCTCGGTCGAACGACCTCTGACATGGTCAAAATGCTCATAACTTTAGGCTTCTTAATTTTTCTAAGTTATTTCATCCGTTCAGCTTAGAAAATTCCTTAGAGGCTGTCGAAACCTCTTTGCTTCATTTTACTTAGACATTAATTATGTCTTAATATTTAGCAACCCAAGGCAGTGTCGAATTTGGGAGCTAACAGACCCACAATGTACTATTTGGAAGCAGATTGTGGACAACCTTATCCGTGAGAAAACCCAGTTGGAAGAGGAGCTCAAGCGGCGGAATCCAAAACTTCTTTAGGGCTTTCATTAGCTTTTATTTAGCTATTTATTTGGGACTTTTAAAAACAATTATTTATAATCCGTTTCAAAAATAATAAAACATTTTTCTTTTACCGCAATGTTTATAAATAGTTGGGATCCCATGATGTCCTATTCATCTTGCATTGCATTCTTTCTTTATTCACTTCAAGAAACTCAATTTTATTTCACAGGTATTGTAACCATGGACTTCAAAAGAGAAGCATTGGAGTATACTTTTCAGAGTCCTAACATTGAAAGCTTAAGAGAGCTAGCAGATCTCATTGAGAACCGTCACGCTTTTGCAACAGAATATGGAGAAGTCTTCCGTTTCCTCGAGCTCAAGATGAAAGAAGGGCTGTTGGAGACTCTTGTCAAGTTCTATGACCCGCTATATCATTCTTTCACCTTTCCGGATTACCAGTTGATGCCAACCCTGGAAGAGTACTTTGATTTCTTGAAGAGACCTGTGACGGCCTGACCCATATTCACCGGCCAGGAAGAGATACCCAGCCACCAAGAAATTGCCAATGCTACTCATCTCAGCCTAGCCGATGTTCAAGCACACTTAACCACCAAGGAAGGAGTCCTTGGATTCCCAGCTGATTTCTTGATCGGAAAAGTCCGTTACCATGCTGAAAGAAAAGAGGTCCTTATCTTGGAAGCTACCTTTGCTTTGTTGGTCTATGGGATTTTCTGGTTCCCAAAGATTGATAATTTTGTTGATATGGATGCGATTAAACTGTTCATATTCAAGAATCCAGTTCCCACGTTACTAGCCGACACGTACCATTCAATCCACTCGAAGAATGCCGAAGGAGGGGGACATATTGTTTGTTGTGCCGCTTTGCTGTATTCATGGTTTGTTGCTCGCCTAACTCGGCATCCTTCTATTTGGGACGAGGTAGAATCACCCCATTGGTCCGAGATAGTTATGGCCCTTACTCACTCTGACATTGTGTGGTATGATCCTACTTATGGAGGTATATGTATGATTCCCAGCGTCGGAGGATTCACCAACATACCGCTTATTGGGAGAGAAGGATGCATAAGTTACAATCTCGCCTTGGCTCGTAGACAATTCGGGCATCCTGTGATCGAATTACCTGACCAAGCTCTGCTAGAAGGGATCTTTCTCAAAGAAGGAGAAGACCCAGACTTGAAGACCATCATAATTTATGCGTGGAGATACGTCAATAAGGATGGGACGACTGCATTAGGGTTCCCTAATGATGACGCCTCTGAAGAATATCTACATTGGGTGTGAGAAAGGGCTCTCGACCTCAAGATGCCTTTCCCTTTTCATAAACCTATGGTTTTGGATTTTCATGATCCAGATTGGTTTGATATGAGTGAAGTAAATCAGTTGAAGGCCGCTTTGGATGAGGCTCGGAAACTGAAAGCCGCTTGGAGGAACAAGTTTTTCACCCTTAAAGTGGAGAAAGAGAAGTTCCAGAAGCTGCCAAAGATAGAATTTGCAAAGAAGAGAAAGGCGCGAGAGGATTTATTTTCTTCTAACACCTCTTCTGGAACTATCACCAGAGATGATCTTCCCCCAGCTGCCATGGCTTGGAAGGAATGTGTCGATCGACTCATCAATGAGAAGGCCGAGTTACAAGAACGCGTCAGCCAGTTAGAAGAAGAACTTCGCGCACAGAGGGAGCATAGGGAGTAGATCTCCGAGTTTCTCTTTTGCTTTTGGTTTAATGTAATAAACTCTTAAAAGAGTACTTTGCTTTGTAATGCCTCTCTAATATCAAAATAAAATAAGTTTTTTCCCAATGTTACAATATCTAAGATGATTTGAGTTTCTTGAAGTTTCATACTCATTTGCATTTTGCATAAGCATAACATTGTTTGCATCCCAGGGTCTCACTCTTGCTTCATCTCCGCAGACAAGCTGAATCACCAATACAACGCTCGAGCTAATCAACGCTAAAAGATGGACCAACTTGAACAAGAGAACAGAGTGCTCCGTGATGAAGTTGCAGTTCTGAAGGAAAGTTTGGAGAGGTTGAATGGTCTAGTGGAAGCCCTGACTAGTCAAGCCGCACTCAACAACCAAGATGTTCAAAGGACTGTGATCTACGAAGTGACACCAACACCGATCCCAGTGGTGTCTTCTGTTGCTGAAATGACCTACAACATGCCTCAAGGTTTCCCGTGGGGGTGGTCTCCCAATTTCGTTTCGACCGGCTATCGTCCGTCTGTGTCTGAGATCCCTGCTGTGACCGATGTCCAAGCTACTCCTGCGGTTACTGCTGTGATGACTACTGCATCTCCACATGTGAATGTTGTTCCGTATATTCTGGATGAGCCGATTTTACAAGGGTCGCCGACCAAAACTGTGGGTTTGGAAGAAAGGATGGATGGGTTTCAAGACCAATTTTCTGAGATGCATAAGGAATTGAAGGCTCTTCGTGGGAAGGATTTGTTTGGAAAGAGCGCTTCTGAGTTGTGCCTAGTTCCAAATGTCAAGGTTCCACCGAAGTTTAAGGTCCCTAATTTCGAGAAGTACAAGGGGAATACTTGCCCTCAGAGTCATCTTATTATGTATGCCAGAAAGATGTCTGCCCAAACTGACAATGATCAACTGCTCATTCACTATTTCCAAGATAGTCTGACAGGTGTTGCGCTCAAGTGGTACATGGGGTTGGATAGTGCGAAGATTTAGACTTTCAATGATCTAGGAGGAGCCTTTGTCAAGTAGTATAAGTATAATATGGACATGGCTCCTGACCGTGATCAATTGAGGGCTATGACACAAAAAGATAAGGAGAATTTTAAGGAATACGCCCAAGGTTGGCGTGAGTTGGCCGCGTAAGTCACACCACCATTAGAAGAAAAAGAGATGACCAAGATTTTTCTGAAGACCCTTAGTCCTTTCTTATATGAGAAGATGGTAGCCAGTGCACCCAGTGACTTTACTGAAATGGTTAATATGGGAATGCGTTTGGGGGAAGGTGTCCGTGAAGGAAGGTTGGCTAAGGAAGAGAGTGCTCCTAACAATGCTAAAAAATATGGGAGTGGTTTTGTGAAGAAAAAAGAACAGGGGGTGAACGCCGTACAGGAAGGAAGACTTAGAAGAAGGTATTCACCATCATACCAAGTTGCGGCAGTATCACTAGTGTTTAACGCTCCAGCTTATCAACCTCAACAGTCTCTGCAACCGAGTCAGCCATCTCAGTCCCCCAATGCTCAACAGCCACAGCTTCAGCAAAATCCGCAGTATCCTCAGCAGAATCGGCCATTCAACAATCAGGGTCGTGTGTATAGAAAGATAAACTTTGAGCCCATTCCTATGAAATATGCTGATTTGTTTCAAGTTTTGATCAAGAAGGGTCATATTCAGACAAAGGCTCCACCTATGGTTCCCGCAAATCCTCTTCCTTCTTATAGAGCTGACAAGTTTTGTCCTTATCATCAGGGCGCTCCAGGACACGATATTGAGAGTTGTTTTGGTATGAAAGCAGATGTCCAGAGGCTCATTAAGTGCGGAATTTTGTCCTTCAAGGATTCCGACCCTAATGTGCAGGTTAACCCGTTACCCCCGCATGGTTCACCCTCCGTCAACATGATTCAAGATTATTTGGCAGATAATGATCAAGAAGTTTCAGATAAGAGGGCAGAAGAAGTTTTTGTTATAGTGCCTCACTTTAAGGAAGTGGAGCGTATTGAAATTGTTTATAATAGCAGAAAGCCGGTTGTCACTCCTTTGGTAATCAACGTTCCTGGACCCGTCCCTTACACTTCCAGTAAGGCTATCCCTTACAGATACAACGCCACCATGTTGGAAAATGGAAAGGAAGTGCCTTTTCCCACTGTACCTTCAATAGTTAACATTGTAGATGTCAGTAGAGTAACAAGGAGTGGTCGAGTTTACCCGACTGTACCACCAAAAGAAAAGGAGGTCTCATTGGAACAACCAGGATCAAAGGATCCAACTGTGGGGCAATCTGGTGGATCCAATTTGACCAATTCAGATGAATGTCTAAAAGTGATCAAAAGAAGTGAATATAAGGTTGCGGATCAGCTTCTGCAAACCCCGTCGAAGATTTCTGTGTTGCAATTGTTGATGAGTTTTGAGGCTCATAGAGAAGCGCTCCAGAAGATTCTAGAGCAAGCATATGTTGAACAAGATGTGACTATGGAACAGTTTGGCAACATCATTGGTAATATTACCTCGTGTAACAATCTGGGTTTTAATGAGGACGACCTCCCAGTAGAAGGGAAGAAACATAACATGGCGTTACATATTTCTGTGAACTGCGAAAATGATTCTTTGTCCAGTGTGTTAGTTGATACTGGATCTTCTCTAAATGTGATGCCTAGAACTACTCTATCTAAGCTATCCTATCAGGGACCGCCGATGAGGACAAGTCATGTTATCGTCAAAGCTTTTGATGGGTCTAGAAAGACAGTGATCGGTGAGGTAGAGTTGCCAATGACTATTGGATTGCGGACTTTTATGATCATGTTTCAGGTCATGGACATTCGTGCCGCCTATAGCTGTTTGCTAGGGAGGCCATGGATACACGAAGCTGGGGCAGTTACTTCCACTCTGCATCAGATGTTGAAATATGTTTTTGAGGGAAAAACGGTTACAGTTTGTGGAGAAAGATCTTTGGTGGTGAGTCACTTGTCATCATTCTCGTATGTTGAAGCCGAGGAAGAGGTTGGCACACAATTTGAGGCTCTGTCTATTGTGGGCGAGGGTGTCCAGAAATCTCAGGCATCTATGTCATCTTTCAAAGACGCACAGCGTGTAGTGAACAGCGGTTCTCAGACAATTTGGGGTAAAGTGTTGTCTCTGCCAGAGAACAGAAATAAGGAAGGTCCTGGTTTCACCAGCAGCTCTGCTCAATAAGCTACTAGAAGTCAAGGATTTCCGCTGATTAATGAAGTGTTCCGTAGTGGAGGGGTCATCCATCATCCTCAAGTTAATGTTGTGTTAGAGGATGAGTCTGAAGGTTACATATCAGATGGTTCTGCAAGGTCCTCCATCCCTTATGAAGATTATGAGCCCTATATGGAAGATCCAGGTTATGTTTCAGATGAGTTTGACTATAGCTTTGGAGTTTATGCTGTTACCGAAGAAGGTTCAGATGAGGATGTTCCAGACTTTGTAACCCCAGGAATTTTGGTTAAGAACTGGAGTGTGGTTGAAGCCCCTGTTGTTGTTCATATATCTAAGTAAAACATTTATTTTCAAAATTTATCGCTCTGCCCAAGGTGAAAACTGCATTATTAGGGCTTACTTTTAAATAATTCCCTTTGTTCTCCCCAAGGCAAAGGTGACTTTGTTGGGCGTGTCTCTTTGGTTTTGCTATCATCAATAAATCACTTTCATTTTCATTTTGTGTGTTATTTTTCTCAATATTTATTTACGATGTTGGAAAATGATAAGTAGCATCTCGCGTACACACACTTTCCACTTTATGAAAACTTATTAAAATCATATCACTTGCACAGATTGCTACATAAATTACATCATGGGAATAATGATCCACTGCCTTCTCCGAATTTTGAGTTTCCTGTGTACGAAGCCGAAGACGAAGAAGATGATATCCCAGAAGAGATTTCCAGACTGCTTGAGAAGGAAGAGAAAGCTATCCAACCGCATCAAGAGCTAGTGGAAGTAATCAATTTGGGGACAGAAGAAATCCGTAGGGAAGTGAAAATTGGAGCTTTGCTCAAGCCTGAGGTGAAGAAACAGCTGATCGTTTTGCTCGGAGAGTTTGTTGATGTGTTTGCTTGGTCATATCAAGATATGCCTGGATTAGACACTGCTATAGTTGAACACCGACTACCTTTGAAGCCAGAATGCCCGCCAGTAAAATAGAAGCTCGGAAGAACTCGACCCGACATGACTCTAAAGATTAAGGAGGAGGTACAGAAACAGATTGATGCAGGTTTCCTTGTCACTGCCGAATATACGCTCTGGTTGGCTAATATTGTGCTTGTTCCGAAGAAAGATGGTAAGGTTCGCATGTGTGTAGATTACAGGGAATTGAACAAGGCCAGTCTGAAAGATGACTTTCCGTTACCTCACATTGACATTTTGGCTGATAGTACCGCAAGATATGAGGTTTTCTCCTTTATGGACGGTTTTTCAGGTTACAATCAGATCAGAATGGCTCCCGAAGACAGAGAGAAGATGTCATTCATCATGCCCTGGGGCACGTTTTGTTACAAAGTTATGCCGTTTGCATTAAAGAATGCAGGGGCAACATATCAGAGAGCTATGACTACTTTGTTCCATGATATGATGCACAAGGAGATCAAGGTCTATGTGGATGATATGATAGCTAAGTCAAAGACTGAGGATGATCATGTTAAACACTTGGCTAAGTTGTTTGGTCGTTTGAGGGAATACAAGCTCCGTCTGAACCCCAACAAATGTACATTTGGAGTATGATCAGGGAAACTATTGGGTTTTATTGTCAGTCAAAGAGGGATTGAAGTGGACCCCAACAAAGTGAAAGCTATCTGGGAAATGCCAGCTCCTGCCACCAAGAAACAAGTCAGAGGATTTTTGGGACGTTTGAATTATATCTCTAGGTTTATATCCAACATGACTGCTACATGTAAACCTATTTTCAAGCTTCTGAGGAAAGAGCAAGGGTATGTTTGGACTGAAGACTATCAAAAGGCTTTTGATAGTATCAAAGAGTACTTGCTTGAACCACCTATCCTGATACCGCCAGTTGAAGGACTACCGTTGATTATGTATTTGACTGTTTTAGAAGATTCAATGGATTGTATACTCGGTCAACAAGATGAAATAGGAAAGCAAGACCATGTCACTTATTACTTGAGCAAGAAATTTACCTATTGTGAAACAAGATACACTATGTTAGAAAAGACTTGTTGTGCTTTGGCGTGGGCCGCCAAACGTTTGCGCCAGTATATGTTGAATCACACCACTTGATTAGTTTCGAAGATGGATCCTATCAAGTATATTTTTGAGAAACCTGCTTTGATTGGGAAGATTGCTAGATGGCAGATGTTGTTATCTGAGTATAATATCGAGTACCATACTCAGAAGGTTGTTAGAGGAAGTGTTCTGGCTGATCATTTGGCTTACCAACCTATTTTGGATTATCAACCTTCAAACGATGATTTTCCCGACGAGGATGTTATGTTCTTAAAGATGAAAGATTGTGAAGAACCCGTGCATGGTGAAGGACCAGAACCAGGTTCTCAATGGGGTTTAGTTTTTGATGGAGCTGTCAACGCTCATGGAAAAGGGATAGGTGCTATTATTGTGACTCCTCAAGGGTCCCACATCCCGTTTACTTCCAGATTAACATTCAAGTGTAGTAATAATGAGGCCGAGTATGAAGCGTGCATTATGGGTCTTGAGGAAGCAATAGATTTGAGAATTAAGAATTTGGATGTGTTTGGTGATTCTGCAGTGGTAATCAACCAAATCACTGGAGAGTGGGTAACTCGACATGATAATTTGGTCCCATACAGAGATTATGCTAGAAGACTGTTACCGTTCTTTGATAGAGTCGAATTTCATCATATCCCTCGTGATGAGAACAGAATGGCAGATGCGTTGGCAACTTTGGACTCAATGATTGTGGTGAACTTTTGGAATGAGTATCCTCGGATTGAAGTTAAACGTCTTGACAGACCCGCCTACATCTTTGCCATCAAAGAAGATGAAGATGGAAAACCCTAGTACCATGACATTGAAGTATTCCTTAGAACTCAAGAATATCCTTTGGGAGCTTCCAACAAAGATAAGAAGACTTTGAGAAGGTTGGCTGGGAGTTTTCTTCTAAGTAACAATGTGTTATACAAACGGAATTTTGACATGGTCTTGCTGAGATGTGTTGACAAACAAGAAGCAGATATGTTGATGACGAAAATTCATGAAGGATCCTTTGGCACTCATGCCAAGGGACATGCCATGGCTAAGAAACTTTTAAGAGCTGGTTATTATTGGATCACGATGGAATCAGATTGTTTCAAGTTTGCTAGAAAATGTCACAAGTGTCAGATTTACGTAGATAAAATTCATGTGCCTTCGACTTTGTTGAATGTTATCTCATCCCCGTGGCCGTTCTCTATGTGGGGAATTGATATGATTGGTATGATAGAGCCAAAAGCATCTAATGGGCACCGATCCATCTTAGTAGCCATTGATTATTTTACCAAGTGGGTCGAAGCAACTTCTTACGCTAATGTAACTCGACATGTGGTTGTCAAATTCATCAAGAATCAGCTTATCTGCCGATATGGTGTACCAATCAGAATTATTACAGATAATGGTTCCAATTTGAATAATAGAATGATGAAAGAACTGTGCGAAGAATTCAAGATAGAGCATCATAATTCTTCTCCTTACAGACCAAAGATGAATGGGGCTGTTGAAGCCGCCAACAAGGATATCAAGAAGATCATTCAGAAAATGGTCGTTACTTATAAGGACTGTCATGAGATGCTCCCGTTCGCCTTGCATGGATATCATACGATGGTGCGCACATCAACTGGGGCAACTCCCTTTTCACTTGTCTACGGTATGGAAGCAGTACTCCCAATAGAAGTTGAGATTCCCTCTATGAGGATTTTGATGGATGCAAAGTTATCAGAAACAGAATGGTGCCAGAACAGATACGATCAGTTGAACTTAATCGAAGAAAAGAGGATGGCGGCGCTATGCCATGGACAGTTGTATCAGCAAAAGATGAAGAAGGCATTTGACAAGAAGGTTCGACCCCGCGTATTCAAAGAAGGCGACCTCGTGCTCAAGAAGATTTAGTATTTCCTCACTGATGTCAGGGGAAAGTGGGCCCCGAGCTATGATGGACCGTACGTGGTAAGAAAGGTTTTGTCAGGAGGTGCTTTGATGTTAGCAACAATGGACGGAGAAGAAATCACTCGCCTTGTGAACACGGACGCTGTCAGAAAGTATTTCGCTTAGAACTTGGGAAGTTCTTGTTAACTTAGGAAGAGCAAGATGTTATTCCCTTAATGTAATCTCTATTATTTTCCAACACTGTAATATCGGGGTCACGCCTTTCTGCGGATCACCATTCAATAAAAGTTTTCATTTATCAAAATCTTTATTCTTGATAGCAAAACTTAAATTGATTTAAAAAGTTATTTTACCTGATATATGGATAACAAAAGGATGACCGCGGACGTCTATTTCATCCATGAAGAACGACAATAATTTTTTTTGATTCCACAAGCGGAGGATATTTATTTTACCCAGAGATGAGGTTTGTTTACGTTCGAGATTTCTTTAAGGTGGTAAGAGGTCTGCGGAGATTTTGCTTGGGTATCTTCCCGATTGAGACATTATTTCGCCTCTCCCCGCTTGTCAGCATACACATAGCATTTAGATAGATAGCATGACATATGCATTTTGTTGCATCCCTTTGTGTTTGTTTAGCTCTATCGCTTTGGCCGTGGTTACCCCCAGGCTTTTGGGTGTGTCTTATCCCTCCAAATAGAGGTGTCAGCCCTAGGCAGAAAGAGCACAATATTTATACTTTCCCCATGAAGTTTGATCCTCATGGAAGACGGTTATTTCAGTACATCCCATTCGAGTTCATACCTCGATGGTCGAGTCTTGCTTGACAATCTCTCTTCAGTTATTCCCTGAACTGAACTTTGGCTTGTAGCAACCGCATGAGGGACATCTCCAACTTTTGAACATGGACTAATTGTGCATTTATTTTGCACTCTATTCCCCAGAAAGAATATTCATGAAGACAGACATTTCTCCGACAATAGTATCACAAGATTTTCTTGAATATCTACATTTGGACTTTAAACAATCTCTTTATTTGAGCAACTCGTTTTGACAAAGATCTTATTCAAAACGACAAAGCGACAGTTTCTACAAGACAATTCATTCACCCTCGGTGGGTTCTTCAACATCATCAAATGGTACCGCTTCATAAATTCATCAAAGAAGTTTACCGAAGACATTACAGATGCTCTATTAGAGAGTCCACAACAGAATATTTTACAACTACAGTAAAGATGCTCCTCAGGAATGATTTCCTTAGTGAGTTCACCACAAGTTCATCTCCATCAAGTGACATCTCCCCATGGAAGTCGAAGAAGCTCATCTTATTAGTCCCTTTATTTGAGAAGACATACATTACAATTCAACCGGCTCACATCTCTCAAATATCCCCGGTGAAGTTTTGCAACCTCCAGTTACATTGTGGCTTACAGCCGAAGTTCTACAGTCTACAACCTACAAGTTACATCTACAACAACATTTACAATTTACATCGACATCTACAATGACAATTTACAAAGTTCTACAATTTACAACACATTATGGCTCACAGTCAAGAAGTTCCACAATCTACAATGACATCTACCACAAAATCTACAGCTAAGACCCGTTCGTGGATTCCAAATCATGAGGCGTGGGGAGGCGTTTTTCAGAGCTAAGACCCGTTCATGGTACTCAGACCATGAGGCGTGGGGAGGCATTTTTTCAGAGCTAAGACTCGTTCATGGTACCCAAATCACGAGGCGTGGGGAGGCATTTTGCAGAGCTAAGACCCGTTCGTGGATTCCAAATCACGAGGCGTGGGGAGGCATTTTGCAGAGCTAAGACCCGTTCGTGGATTCCAAATCACGAGGCGTGGGGAGGCATTTTTCAGAGCTAAGACCCGTTCGTGGATTCCAAATCACGAGGCGTGGGAGGCATTTTTCAGAGCTAAGACCCGTTCATGGTACTCAGACCATGAAGCGTGGGGAGGCGTACCCATTTTACCATTTCCGGTTGGATTTCAAAATAAGAAGAAAAGAAAAGAGAAGGATATGAAACAAATTGAATTACTGACTTGATCAAAAAACTTCGCCTGGATTAATACCGACCACTACGCTATGGTTGTCTCTTGTCCCCGTGGGGTCCCGCTCCGTTGAGTTTGCTGCTCCTTTGCTTCTCGCATGTTGTGTCTAGTTTTTTCCCCTGTGACATCTTTTCCTTTGCTCCTGTTGCATTTCCATATCACTTCATGTAATTGCATATCATTCGCACTCGGTGGCTTCTTAGGGCCAAAAATTCGTGCAATGTTTGTATTTAAGTCCCTCATATCTCGTCGAGACGAAGATTTCAATCTCCATATCTCCGGATAGAAGAAACTTAAATAGGGGCATCTGTCGCACCCTAATTTTTGACCTTAAGATTCCACCCCCTTCGTTTTCTTTTGCGTGCTTTCCTATTACTTTTATGCATGTTTATTATGACTAATAAGATGTGTACAGGCACATTGATTTCAAGCGTAAATGATACTTAATCTCATGGTCAAGTATTCCAGGATATAACCGTTCTAATGCAAGGATTCTAGGGTTCTCTACTGGTCATTCTCCTCCATCTGCTCAAAAGCTTCAGTGTATATTGCCGAGGAGGATCAGGAGGTTTAGGCAAGAAGTTCTCGAAGTGAATATTTGAGATACATTGTTCCTTACAAGATTCAAGTCATGTTTGCAAGTTCAAAATTAAAATATCAAGTTTAAGTTCGTGTAAAATTATGAGTTTCGAGAATCACATTACATCCGCATTCACAAGAGGGAATTTATAGAAAACTTCCACGACTCTGCATGACTATAAAAATATTATAGGGAGAAGGTTTATTTCCAGCCAAGCATTGCTATGTGAATCTAAGGAGGATTTGGGTTTGGCATTAAGTAAAAGCATGAATTAATTATGTGAATTCATTCTTTTAAGAGATTATCTTCAAACTTTCTTTAGTGGTGCGCAATTTGAATTTAAAGATAACGGTCTTCGATGGTTGGTATCCGTATCCAATCATATAAAGATACTACGTATAGCATATTACAAGTGAAGGATAGTGTAAATCATTATTCAAATGTTATTTCTTGCTGTGAGCCTTTACAAAGTTTGCCCTGTTCAAATAGCATATCATGACCCTTACAAAACATAATTTGAATAGATCTCAAGTCTCTTCCTAAACCCATTGCTCCTTCTGCTAGTGTCGGTCAAAGACTCTTCTCAGCGGCTACCATCACCTATACTACATTGACAATATTAGACTGTGTAAACCGAAGACTTTTACAATCATGACAACTCCCACGCGTTCGACAGCGCAGCCACAAACTCTACCAAGTTTTAATCTAAATCTAAACTACACTACATTCAAAATACAAAAAGGACAATTATAGTCGTTGGTAATCACGACATTACCCAAGGTCAATACAGTATTGGATCAGAAGAAGTACACACTCAATTCGACGATGGATGCGGCACATTCATTCTTTACGAGATAGTAATGTTGCCTCTAGTGCAGCAGGTCTCCCAACTAACATCTTGATGAACGCTAGATCACAAAATATTGCCTGTTAATTGTGAAGACAATTCGGGTGTTAGTATGCCAAATGCTGATGAAGCAGAACTGTGTTATTCCAAGATTCTGGAGATTGACATACTAGAATCTTCAGTTGTTCGCGAGGAAGTTACCGAGTAGCAAGCATGACGTCTTTATAACCGCCCAGCCATCTTCTAAGACTCAAATTCGGTGACTTGACAAAGTTTCCTCCACAAGCATGCCGCATCTCCAAGAGTACCGACACGTCTCCATAACCTGCATTCACAATGAAGGATTGGATTATCACTCAAACTTATAGTATATCTTACATCAACATAAACCTAAAAATAACACAACAACAATCACCACAACCTCAGAATAACTTGTGAAGATTCAAATTGGATTCGAACCTCTCGCAATGATACCACTATAATTACAAAGAGAATTCGGCAAAGTTGAGCGTAGTATCTTTGAGGCGCTTGCCGGCAGTGGTGGGAGCAATTGAAGAACTTATCTTTCGGTTTTTCTTCTTGGTTTTATTAGCAACAGTGGCTTCACGCAGTACCGGAAATTATCTCCACCAACAAGTTGAAAGTACAAGCTAAGCACCGACCTATGTTGTTGGATAAGATCGACTGGTATGCCGGTATCACCTGAAATGTGAAGCAAAGCATAAATGGCCAACCTGAATACGGAAGCATCAACATTCAGTCGCACATAACCATTATCAAATACTCAGATATTCATAAGTTTATTTGTTCTGCTCGACTTTTGAGTAGACAACTTCATCCGCAAATTGAGTTACGAAACATTGTGCCGCAGAGGGAGTTCTGACCATGCGTCTTGTGATCCTTGGCCTCCTTTACTACACCTACAGAATATAGAGCAGGAAAATGTCATAGCAGCCTATATATACACCTGCCACATGGTTTTGTCAGAGGACTTTCGAGCCTACCTTCACCTTTATCTGCAATATTATTATGAAGACTGAGTAAAGCATTGCTCTCCTAACTGTCGAAATAACAAAATACATCACCCCTGCATTCAAAGGAGTAATTAGTTTCTCACCATAGCAGAATCCAAATGCAAGGTCATAAATTCAATTAACAAACTCAAGTGTTATAAGAAATACAATGAAAAAGGATGGCAAAGAGGCACCCAAAACCGTTCCGTGACGAACCTTACTGCACCATCACTTGACTTTTTCAGAGGTATCACTCTTTTCTTCTCTCACGCGCAACCAGCTCACGACCATCCGCAGCTCCCTTTTTAACCTGTCAAAATAACATGATCATTAGTCAAAGCACGCTGGCAACGTCGCAATTACTTAAAAGCTCATCAGAAGCAGTCATCCGAATTTAACAGAAATTGTCAGCGAAGCGTTAACAGAAGTGGACAAGGGAATGTTTCCTCATTAACGGTCATGAATTGCAGAAGAATCCTGAAAGCATTCCCTAATTGGTTAACCGATACATTCACAAACAACAACAACCATACCCTTCTTCGTGTCTGTCGCGGTGAAATTTGGATACCAAACTATTGATTAGTTTGAGTCTTTAATTCAATTTGCAACCGAACTTTGATTTGTCCAAAGGAAGGGATAAAGATCGAAATTCCCACGATGTAATGCAAATGCAAGCTAGAGAGTTTTAGGTTCGGGGGTTGGTTAAACTTAGGGAAGGTGCTAGCATCCTAAGTTTCTGTAGTACTCTACAGGAACCTCTTGTTTTATGTTTATTTATTGCTAAGTGTTCATCTGCTTAATGGTTGAAAGACCTAGGGGTTTATTTCTAAGTATACTCGATAAGATGTCGCATCTTATGCCTACATATCCTTACGGGAGTGGAATCAGAGTATCTGTAGTTCTCCTAAAGGGTTTGAGGAGTTCTTTGACTGTGGTCAAAGTTCCTATGGGTTTAGGGTAGTTGATTGATTGATTTTAGGAGAAAAGGTGAGTTGTCATTTTAAGGAAGATTTAACCGCCACAAATTGTAAGAAAAAAAGTCTTTGCATCGTCTTAAGAGAAGGGCTCAAGTACTCGAATATTGATCGACGATGTACGCCTCTACCTCTCTTAAGGCAAAGTTCCTACGGTATTGATTGTATTGATGTGGGGTGGAGATTCTATCTCGCTTAAGATGATTAACATCTTATTCTCTAATGTGTTTGGATATTGTATGTTTTGAGTTGTATTGTTTTCCTATGTTGTAAAAGATAACGATCCTTCCTATGGGGTAGGATCTATCTTAAGAGGTCGACTTGAATGGGATCAAGGATCATGTGGGAGAATGATGCAAATGATGTGCACTACACACAATTGTTGAATCATGTGTAGGTTTTTCCTTTGGACGGAATGCGATGCGAGAATATAAATACGATAATGTAAATTGCGGAAAATAAACCATACACACGCATGAAAGCGCTAAGGTGTAGGTGAGTGAATTGTGTATGTGAATGTGGGACCGGGGCGTGCGCGATTGATTGAATTACGAGGGTTGATTAGTTTTAATTTGGGGTTGATAAAATGGTTGGATTGATTATATTAAGAGGTGACTCAATTTTAATTACGAAATTAAATTTATGAGTTAGTTTATTTTAATTAGCAAAAATTTTCTTGAATTGACTCGATTAAATTTAAATGGAACGGTTTTAAATAAGTCTTTGCAAAATATTTATTAAATAAAAGTGTTCTAGTTTATTATTATAAAAGATAAAGTTATTAGAGATTTATTAAAAAAGTTTGTTATCTATTTATTATTATCTTTAAGTTATTTGAAATATAAAAAGATTTACTAAGTAAAAAGAAAAAAGGATTTTAAAGTAAATAAAATAAATTATTTCAAAAAAATAGGTTTATGCTGAATGAATATAATAATGAAATTGATTAAGGTTGACAATTAAAAGGGTTAATAGTTTTAAATTCTAAAAGAAGGTTAATATAGTGGTTAATTAAAAAAAAAAGGTGACGGTTAATTGGCAGATTAGGGAGGTGGTTTTAGTGGTGTGGTGCGTCGTGTGTGTAGGTATGTGGCATTCATACAATTACATTGCAATAAGAAAAATGGAAAAAAAACGCAGAAGACCCTAATCCCCAAACGCGACCCCAAATCCCTGAATCAGAGTCTCTTTGCTCTCGATCTCCTTCCCCAGATCGCCTCCCATTTTCCTCCATTCATCATTGATTTTCATTTTTGAACCTGTAATCAAACCAAAAACATCAATAGTTCAACAACATCGATAAGATCAGAGGTTTACCGAAAGTTGGTGACGGCGGTGGAACTTCGGCGGCATTTGTGGACGAAAAATGTTGATTCCTGGTGGCATGGCGATTTCCGGCGGCCAAAAGGCTTTGAAGGAGGCGGACTCGCGGTGAAGTTTGAGAAATTGATGAGTTTTTGCTCCCTTGCGATTTTTTAGGGTTTCTTACGGTTTGTGATTGTCGTGGATTTTTCTCGTCCTCTTCTTCATCTCTGAAGCCTTCTTTATATAGGCTCCAAGTGGGATTAAATGCCATGATTGTGTGATTGGATTTCCGCTTTGGTTTAGGCAATGTTTTGAAAAACTTCCTTTTTCGTCCAATCTTGTCTGATGTTCATTAAATGAAAATCCCAATCTCTGATTTGGTGCATCGGATCCGTTAAGTATTTACCTGTCTAGGTTCAATGTCTTGAGAAATTAATGGGATCTTTTTCGAATCTTTTCTTCTCACACGGGTATATTCCTTAGAGGATTTGCTAACTTTGATTTCTGACTTGGCAGGTGTGAATAGCGGTTTTCCTCTTCTTCTTCTTCGCAGAACAGAGTTACACTTGCTTCATGCTTGGCGGGAAGGGTATTGCGGCCGGCGATGATGACTTAGTGTCTGAGTTGGGCGGAGTTGTATTTGTCGTATTGCTACTGGTAGTATTCTTCTGCGCCGTTAACGTTTGGCGAACATCATTGTTGGTGTTCTGCTGTTTGTGGATGTTTTACTTGCAATTGATGTTGTAGTGTATATGTTTGAACTGATAGTGTTGACGCTGATACTTCTCTCTTTCAGGACACCGTTAGCGGGTTCGGAAGCCGTCGTCTTAGCCTGGGTGCTAAGAAGGGTATGGTGGTGATGACGACTTTAATAAAATCCGAACCATACGAATTGTTGTTGAGTTTGCGAGTACTTGCTCGTGGTTGCTGGCCAAGGTAGCTGCTGTACTTCGTGCATTGCCATGCTATTGCCCGATGATGGATGGAACTGAGGGCTGAAACGAATGATGCCGTTGCGGTTGTAAGTTGACGCTGCTGGTGCCATTGTTTCCAATGTTGTCTTTGCTCTCTGTTAGGCTAATGTTGGGGTTGTTATGCCATTGTTGCTATTTTGCTTGTGGCGAAACTGGGCTGTTTGGAAACAGACTAAATTTTCTTCTCCTTCTCTCAGGGTCCATCCTTAAGTTTGGAGGCTGCCGGACGTATGCTAGGGGCGAGAAAGGTTCAACGGTGATGATGGCTTATAAATATGAACTGTGATGGTTGCTTTTCGTTTCTCTGTCGTCTATTCTTAAATGGTTCGATGCTCGGTAATAAGTCGGTGACAGTTTCTGTTGGTCTTCCGACCGCCGAAGCCTATGCCCGATGATGCACCTCATAGTTCTGAGGGCTTAACTTCTTCCAACTCTACTTTGAGTTTTCGATTGACTCCTACATAGTGGTTGTCTTTTATTATCGCTGGTGTTTCTGGGAAGAGTTGTGGTTGTTTCTTGTGGCTACCCTGTTCTATTGTTTTCTTTCCAATCCATTATAACTTTCTTCTGCAGGGTTATGGTTGGCGTTGCTGGTTTGAATCATACTAACTTCTTCTCTTTTTCAGGAAAGCGCTTGAATTTGGAGGTTTCCGGTTTTAGGAACAGCCCGGGAGCTGTTTGTATCCTTGAAGTAGCTTACTTATTCTTTGAATTATCCCTGTTTTGAAGGGGTCTGTGTTGTCTTGACAGGGCTGGTGATTCCAAATTGTGGATAGTGCTTGGTGGTAACATGGGGACGTCGCGAGTACGATGGGACTTGCTCAAGATGATGCTCTTTGGACCTGTCCGCATCTTTTGCTTTTATGGGATTATCGAAGGACTAAAATGGGGAGTTGTAAAGTCTGAGCTGCAGGTATGATTCTCGCATCTTCATGAAGCTAAGTTGGTTTACCGAGTGTGGCCTGAAATGTTCTGAGTGTTCCTCATTATTGCAGGTGGTTTAAAGGTTAAGGCTACTAGTAGATTCCTTGGCGGCATGCTACGGAGAGTCATAATCTCGTAGGCTCTCAGCATGCTCTGCTATCATTTTGGTTTACTAAATGATGAAGATCCATGTTGATTGTTTTCTGTCACTGCCAGTATGAAGTGTTTTGTGTTTGTCCCACTGTGTTTGGAGAATGTTAACATTAGTGGTTCTGGTATCTCCTTTGATGAGTTGCGAACCGTATTCTGAACTGTGTTACTTTTTCTCTTTTTCTGTCAGGGAAACCATCAAACTGTCGACTTCAGATATTGCCTTATCTTATGTTGTTGTCGAAAAGTTGTTTGATGTTCAGTAGGGAGTCGGTGACAGCTTGGGTTGTCACCCTTCCGGCTGCTCAAACCATATGCCCAATGATGAACCAAACTGAGGGCTGAGAACCTCTCAATTATTTCTTACTTCTCGTCTCTCAGTCCACTTATGTAATGACTGTTCTGTTTATCAATTGTGTTTTGCAGATGAGTTATTGGTGGCAGCCACGAGTACGACATCAAAATTGACTGATGTGTGAAGATACTAATTAATATCCTTGCTTCATTGTAACAGGTGGCGTTTTCAGGCGGTTTTGGGATACTCGCAGTTTACCGCCGGATTTTTGGAGCTTAGAACAAGAGGGAGTTGGTACTCTGCATGTTGGGAAGAGCTGTCCACACTTACTTACATCCTTGTAGTTCTAGGGAAAGTTGTAACAGAGCGGTCTAATTGTTGTTAAATTGGTTTATTCTGAGGGGTATTATATTTTGTAAGGTTAAATTGTGGCATTGTAGCATTACCCTGGATGAACACAGTCGTATCATATAGTACGTGAGTTCCTTGTTATTGCTTTGAAGATGCTTTGTAACTAATCGTGGAGATATGTAGACTTATTTGCATTTGTAACTCGTGGATTCAAAGATAAATTTCAAATATTCGAAGTGACTTTCCCTTTCACGGTATCTTGGATTTTCCAAACCTTCGCTACTTCGAAAGCACCATGGTAGAATGGAAATTGAACTTATTTTAAAAATGAAGTTAAAACAGCCTTTGAATCTTAAGTGGCTCCCGCATATGAATTTAGTTTATGGTCTTAAACACCATGAATTGTCTTAGACCTCATAGCAACAACTCATATCCTGAGCATGATGAGCTTGACACTGTTGATGTTAAAACTTGTCGCAACTGAATGAAAATAAAACCCCTCGTATTCTGAATTACGCCTGATTCTTATATAACTCCGAGATTTAGAACTTGCATTTCGTGCCCTCCACCATTCATTAATCCTCGAGCTCAGTATCTCTTTTGAATAGACTCAATTATCCATCATCTACCCACTTTCTCTTGAGAGACTTAAAGGAAACCCTTGACTGTAACTCTCGGTAACTTCCAGACTATGCCGCACTTCGTCACATGACTTAAAGATCCTGAGGCCTGAACATTTCTCAAGCCTTGAGCCCAAAATATCTCTCCTTGCTAAGGGGGAAAACAATAAAAGAGGACCGAGATCTCGATTGACGGGGACTAAACACAGAAGACCTCCAGAGGCATTTTTAAAGCAAGGTAAACCTGCACAAACTTGTTAGTCGCACATGAGAGATAAAAGGTAAGAAGACCAAAAGAGAGGTGGAATCGTATGGTCAAAAATTAGGGTGTGACAGATGCCCCTATTTAAGTTACTTCTATCTGGAGATATGGAGATAGAAATCTTCGTCTCGACGAGATAGGAGGGACTTAAATATAAACATTGCATGAATTTTTGGCCCTAAGATGCCACCGAATGCAAATGATATGCAATGATATGGAAATGCTAGACAGAAGGTCCTGTGGAGAAAATATGCCACAGGGGAAAAACTAGACACAACACGCGAGAAACGAAGGAGCAGCAGACACAACGAAGTGGGACTCCACGGGGACAGGAAACAACCAGCAATGGGGAATCTCCAAACGTATAAAAGTGTAGCACATACACCAAGGATATGGTGATTTAACAACAGGTGAGAAACTTGTAATTGAAGGATAGATTTACTATTAAAATATGGTGGTCGGTAATAATCCAAATGAATTTTCTTGATTGAGACACAATTCAGCTTCTTGATTGAGTAAACCAATTGAAAATGGTAAAATGTGTAGACCTCCCCACGCCTCATGGTCTGGGTACCATGAACGGGTCTCAGTTCTGAAAGTTGCCTCCCTACGCCTCATGGTCTGGGTACCATGAACGGGTCTCAGCTTCTGAAAGCGCCTCCCCACGCCTCGTGATTTGGAATCCACGAACGGGTCTTGGCTCTGAAAACGCCTTCCCACGCCTCGTGATTTGGAATCCACGAACAGGTCTTGGCTCTGAAAACGCCTCCCCACGCCTCGTGATTTAGGATCCACGAACGGGTCTTGGCTCTGAAAACGCCTCCCCACGCCTCGTGATTTGGAATCCACGAACGGGTCTCAACTGTAGATGTTGTTGTAGTTGTAGATTGTAAATTTTAAATTGCTGTAGATTGTAGAACTTCTTGGCTGTGAGCCATAATGTGTTGTAAATTGTAGAACTTTGTAGATGCCATTGTTGATGTAACTTGTAGGTTGTAGACTGTAGATGTAATTCGTTGTAGATATAATTTATAGTGCATTCTGTAATGTAATGGAGATCGTAAAGCTTCACCGGGGATCCTCGGAAGAGATGTGAGCCGGTTGAATTGTAAAATATGCCTTCTTAAATAAAGAGAGACTAATGTGATAAACTTCTTCGACTTCTCTAGGGAGATGCCACTTGATGAAAATGAGCTTGTGTGATGACTCACTGGGGAATTCATTTCTGAGGAGCATCTTTGTTGTAGTTTGTAAAATATTCGGTGATCTCTCAGATAAAGAGAGATGTCTCGTAGTGTCTTCGGCAAATTTCTCTGATGGATTTCCAAAGAGGTGTCATTTGGTGTTGTTGAGAAACCCACTGAGGGTGAACAACCTGTCTTATGGAGATTGTTTGTTGTTTTTCCTAAGACTTTAGTCAAAACGAGTTGCTCAAATAAAGAGATTATTTGTAGTCTAAACATAGGGAAAACCTTGTGATATTATCGGAGAAACATATGTCTTCGTGAGTATTCTTCTTGGGGAGCATAGTGCACACCTGATCCATGTTCAAAAGTGGGAGATGTCCACGGTGTGATTTCCAAGGACCGAAGTTCAATTCTGGAAGTAGCCGAAGAGAAACTGTCAAGCAAGACTCGACCATTGAGGCATGAACTCAAATGGAATATACTGGAATAGCCGTCTTCCATGAGAATCGAACTTCATGGGGAAAATAAAACATTGTGCTCTTTCTGCCTAGGGCTAACAACTCTTCTTGGAAGGAAAAGACACACCCAGTCACTTGGGGATGACCATGACCAAGGTGACAGAAGAAAGTAAACATAAAGAAAACAAAAATGCACATGCCATGCTGTCTACTTATATGCTATGCGTATGCTGACAGACCGTGAGAGATGAAAATAATGTCTCAAACGGAAGGGTACTCAAACCAAATCTCCACAGCCCTTACATCACCTGTAAAGAAATCTTGAATATAAACAGACCCCGTCTCCGGATAGAATAAGTATCCTTTGCTTGTGGAATCATATGTGATTGACGTTCTTCCATGGATGAAATAAACGTCCATGGTCATCCCTTTGTTATTCATATATCGAGTAAAACACGAGGTAGTGAAAAAGTTTTAAATCAATTTGGATTTTGCTATCGAGAAAAGGTTTTGATAAACGGGAAACTTTATTGAATGGCGGTCAGCAGAAAGGCGTGACCCTAATATTACAATGTTGGAGAATAATAGAGATTACATCAAGGGAATAACAACTTGCCCTCCCTAAGTTAATGAGAACTCCCTTAAGCGAAATACTTTTTAACAGCGTCCATATTCACAGGGCGAGTGATTTCTTCTCCGTCCATTGTTGCTAACATCAAAGCACCTCCTGACAAAACCTTTCTTACCATATACGGTCCATCATAGTTCGGGGCCCATTTTCCTCTGACATCGGTGAGGAAGGACTGGATCTTCTTGAGCACAAGGTCGCCTTCCTTGAACACGCGGGGTCGAACCTTCTTGTCAAATGCCATCTTCATCTTCTGCTGATATAACTGTCCATGGCATACCGCCGCCATCCTCTTTTCTTCGATCAAGTTCAACTGATCATATCTTCTCTGGCACCATTCTGTTTCTGATAAATTTGCATCCATTAAAATCCTCATAGACGGAATTTCGACTTCTACCGGGAGCACTGCTTTCGTACCATAGACTAGTGAAAACGGAGTTGCTCCAGTTGATGTGCGCACTGTCGTACGATACCCATGCAAGGCGAACGGGAGCATCTCATGCCAATCTTTATAAGTAACAACCATCTTCTGAATGATCTTCTTGATATTCTTATTGGCGGCTTCAACAGCCCCATTCATCTTTGGTCTGTAAGAAGAAGAATTATGATGCTCTATCTTGAATTCTTTGCATAGTTCTTTCATCATTCTGTTATTCAAATTGGACCCATTATCTGTAATAATCCTGCTTGGCACACCATATCGGCAGATAAGCTGATTCTTGATAAATTTGGAAACCACATGTCGAGTTACATTAGCGTAGGAAGCCGCCTCGACCCACTTGGTGAAATAATCAATGGCTACCAAGATGAATCGGTGTCCATTATATGCTTTTGGCTCTATCATTCCAATCATGTCAATTCCCCACATAGAGAACGACCACGAAGATGAGATAACATTCAATAAAGTCGGAGGCACATGGATTTTATCTGCGTAAAATCTGACACTTGTGGCATTTTCTAGCAAACTTGTAGCAATCTGATTCCATCGTGATCCAATAATAACCAGCTCTTAAAAGTTTCTTAGCCATAGCATGTCCATTGGCATGGGTGCCAAAGGATCCTTCGTGAATTTCCGTCATCAACATATTTGCTTCTTGTTTGTCAACACATCTCAGCAAGACCATGTCAAAATTTCGTTTGTATAACACATTGTTACTTAGAAGAAAACTCCCAGCCAACCTTCTCAAAGTCTTCCTGTCTGTGTTGGAAGCTCCTAAAGGATATTCTTGAGTTCTAAGGAATACTTCAATGTCATGGTACCAAGGTTTGCCATCTTCAACCTCCTCGACGACAAAGATGTAGGTGGGTCTGTCAAGACGTTTTACTTCAATCCGAGGACACTCATTCCAAAAGTTCACCACAATCATCGAGGCCAGAGTTGCCAATGCATCTGCAATTCTGTTCTCATCACGAGGGATGTGATGAAATTCGATTCTATCGAAGAACGGTAACAGTCTTCTAGCATAATCTCTGTATGGGACCAAGTTATCATGTCGAGTTATCCATTCTCCAGTGATTTGATTGACTACCACTGCAGAATCACCGAACACATCCAAATTCTTAATTCTCAAATCTATTGCTTCCTCAAGACCCATAATGCATGCTTCATACTCAGCCTCATTATTAGTACACTGGAATGTTAATCTGGAAGTAAATGGGAAGTGGGTCCCTTGAGTAGTCACAATAACAGCACCTATCCCTTTTCCATGAGCGTTGACAGCTCCATCAAAAACTAAACCCCATTGAGATCCGGGTTCTGGTCCTTCCCCATGCACGAGTTCTTCATAATCTTTCATTTTTAAAAACATAACATCTTCATCGGGAAAGTCATCGTTTGAGGGTTGATAATCCAAAATAGGCTGGTGACCAAATGATCAGCCAAAATGCTTCCTCTGACTGCTCTCTAAGTATGGTATTCAATATCATATTCAGACAACAACATCTGCCATCTAGCAATTCTCCCAGTCAAAGTGGGCTTCTCAAAAATATACTTGATAGGATCCATCTTCGAAACTAACCAAGTGGTGTGATTCAGCATATACTGGCGCAAACGTTTGGCGGCCCACGCCAAAGCACAACAAGTCTTCTCTAACATAGTGTACCTTCTTTCACAATCAGTAAATTTCTTGCTCAAGTAATAAGTGACATGATCTTGCTTTCCTGTTTCATCTCGTTGACCGAGTACACAACCCATTGAATCTTCTAAAACAGTCAGATACATAATCAAAGGTCGTCCTTCAACTGGCGGTGTCAGGATAGGCGGTTCAAGCAAATACTCTTTGATACTATCAAAAGCCTTTTGACAATCTTCAGTCCAAACATACCCTTGTTCTTTCCTCAGAAGCTTGAAAATGGGTTTACATGTAGCAGTCATATTGGATATAAATCTGGAGATATAATTCAAACGTCCCAAAAATCCTCTGACTTGTTTCTCGGTGGTGGGAGCTGGCATTTCTCAGATAGCTTTCACTTTATCGGGGTCCACTTTAATCCCTCTTTGACTGACAATAAAGCCCAATAGTTTCCCTGATCGCATTCCAAATGTACATTTATTGGGGTTCAGACGGAGCTCGTATTCCCTCAAACGGCCAAACAGCTTGGATAGGTGTTTAACATGATCATCCTCAGTCTTCGACTTAGCTATCATATCATCCACATAAACCTCGATCTCTTTGTGCATCATATCATGGAACAAAGTAGTCATAGCCCTCTGATATGTTGCCCCTACATTCTTTAATCCAAACGGCATAACCCTGTAACAAAAGGTGCCCTAGGGTGTGATGAATGACGTCTTCTCTCTGTCCTCGGGAGCCATTCTAATATGATTGTAACCTGAAAAACCGTCCATAAAGGAGAAAACCTCATATTTTGCGGTACTGTCAACCAAAATGTCAATGTGAGGTAACGGGAAATCATCTTTCGGACTGGCCTTATTCAAATCCATGTAGTCTACACACATGCGGACCTTACCATCTTTCTTCAGAACGGGCACAATATTGGCCAACCAGAGCAGATACTCGGCAGTGACAAGGAAACCTGCATCAATCTGTTTCTATACTTCTTCCTTAATCTTTAGAGCCATGTCGGGTCGAGTTCTTCTGAGCTTCTGTTTTACTGGCGGGCACTCTGGCTTCAAAGGTAGACGATGTTCAACTATAGCAGTGTCCAATCCAGGCATATCTTGATATAACCAAGCAAACACATCAACAAACTCTCCAAGCAAATCAATCGGCTATTTCTTCACATCAGGTTTGAGCAGAGCTCCAATTTTCACTTATTTATGGATTTCTTCTGTCCCTAAATTGATTACTTCCACCGGCTCCTGATGGGGTTGGATAGCTTCCTCTTCTTTCTCCAGCAATCTGGAAATCTCTTCTGGGATATCATTTTCTTCGTCTTCAGCTTCGTACACAGGAAACTCAAAATTCGGAGAAGGTAGTGGATCATTATTCCCAGGATGTAATTTATGTAGCAATCTGCGCAAGTGATGTGATTTTTAATAAGTTTTCGTAAAGTAGAAAGTGTGTGTACGCGAGATGCTACTTATTATTTTCCAACATCATAAATAAATATAAAAACATAAACAAAAATGAAAGTAATTTATTGATGATAGCAAAACCAAAAAGACACGCCCAACAATGTCACCTTTGCCTTGGGCAGAGCAAAGGGAATTTATTTAAAGTAAGCCCTAATAAATGCAGTTTCGCCTTGGGCAGAGCAAAAATTTTAAAAACAAATGCTTTACTTAGATATATGAACGACATCAGGGGCTTCAACCACACTCCAGTTCTTAACCAAAACGCCTGGGGTCACAAAGTCTGGAATATCCCCATCTAAATCTTCCTCGGTAACAGCATAAACTCCAAAGGTATAGTCAAATTCATCTGAAACATAGCTTGGATCTTCCATATAGGGCTCATAGTCTTCGTAAGGAATGGAGGACCTTGCAGAACCATCTGATATGTAGCCTTCCAGCTCATCCTCTGACACAACATTAATCTGAGGATGATGGACGACTCCTCCACTACGGAACACTTCATTAATCAATGGAAACCCTAGGCTTCTGGTAGTTTGTTGAGCAGAACTGCTGGTGAAACTGAGACCTTCCTTATTTTTGTTTTCTGGAAAAGACAACACCTTTCCCCAAATTGTCTGATGACCACTGTTCACTACTCGCTGCGCGTCTTTAAATGATGACATAAATGCCTGAGATTTCCGGACACCCTCGCCCATAATAGACAAAGCTTGAAATTGCGTGCCAACCTCTTCCTCAGCTTTGACATACGAGAATGATGACAAATGACTCACCACCATAGCTCTTTCTCCATAAACTGTAATTGTTTTTCCCTCAAAAACATATTTTAATTTCTGATGTAGGGTAGAAGTGACTGCCCCAGCTTCATGTATCCATGGCCTCCCTAGCAAACAGCTATAGGCGGCACGAATGTCCATGACTTGAAACATGATCATAAAAGTCTGTAATCCAATAGTCATTGGCAAATCCACCTCACCAATTACCGTTTTCCTTGACCCATCAAAAGCTTTGACAATAACATGACTTGGCCTCATCGGCGGTCCATGATAGGATAGCTTAGATAGAGTAGTTCTAGGCATCACGTTTAGAGAAGATCCAGTATCGACTAACACGCTGGACAGAGAGTCGTTTTCGCAGTCCATAGAGATATGTAAAGCCATGTTATATTTCCTTCCTTCCTCTGGGAGATCATCCTCATTAAAACCCAGATTGTCACATGAAGTAATATTACCAATGATATTGTCAAACTGCTCCATAGTCACATCTTGTTCAACATACGCTTGTTCTAATATTTTTTGGAGTGCTTCCCTATGAGCCTCAGAACTCATCAGCAATTGCAACACAGAAATCTTTGACGGGGTTTGCAGGAGCTGATCTGCAACCTTATACTCACTCCTCTTGATCACTTTTAAACATTCATCTGAATTAGACAAATTGGATCCACCAGATTGCCCCACGATCGGATCCTTTGAGCCTGGTTGTTCTAATGAGACCTCTTTTTCTTTTGGTGGTACAGTCGGGTAGACTCGACCACTCCTTGTTACTCTGCTGACATCTGCAATGTTAACTACTGAAGGTACAGTGGGCAAAGGCACTTCCTTTCCATTCTCCAACATTATAGCGTTGTACCTGTAGGGGATAGCCTTACTGGAAGTATAAGGGACAGGTCCAGGCACATTGATTACTAACGGGGTAATAGCCGGTTTTCTGCTATTATACACGATTTCGATACGCTCCACTTCTTTAAAGTGAGGCACTATAACACAAACCTCTTCGGCCCTTTCAACTGAAACTTTCTGATCATCATCTGCCAAACAGTCTTCAATCATGTTAACATAGGGTGAACCATGCGGGGGTAACGGATTAACTTGCACATTAGGGTCGGAATCTTTGAAGGACAAAATTTTGTACTTAATGAGCCTCTGAACATCTGCTTTCATACCAAAACAACTCTCAATATCATGCCCTGGAGCACCCTAATGGTAAGGATAAAACCTGTCAGCTCTATAAGAAGGAGGAGGATTTGCAGGAACCATAGGTGGAGCTTTCGTCTGAATATGGCCCTTCTGGACCAAAGTTGGAAACAAATCAGCATATTTCATAGGAATAGGCTCAAAATTTATCCTTCTATACACACGACCCTGATTGTTGAACGGCCGATTCTGCTGAGAATACTGCGGATTTTGCTGAGGCTGTGACTATTGAGCATTGGTGGATTGAGATGGCTGACTCGATTGCGGAGATTGTTGAGGTTGATAAGCGGGAGCATTAAACACTGGTGATATTGCCGCAACTTGGTACGATGGTGAGTACCTCCTTCTAAGTCTTCCTTCCTGCACGACGTTCACCCCCTGTTCCTTTTTCTTCACAAAACCACTCCCATATTTCTTAACATTGCTAGGAACACTCTCTTCCTTAGCCAATCTTCCTTCACGGACACCTTCTTCCAAGCGCATTCCCATATTAACCATTTCAGTAAAGTCACTGGGTACACTGGCTACCATCTTCTCATAAAAGAAAGGACCAAGGGTCTTCAGAAAAATCTTGGTCATCTCCTTTTCTTCTAATGGCGGTATGATTTGCGCGGCCAACTCGCGCCAACGTTGAGCATATTCCTTGAAACTCTCTTTATCTTTCTGCGTCATACCCCTCAACTGATCACGGTCGGGAGCCATGTCCACATTATACTTATACTGCTTGACAAAGGCTCCCCCTAGATCATTGAAAGTCCGAATCTTTGCACTACCCAACCCCATGTACCACTTGAGCGCAGTGCCTGTCAGACTATCTTGGAAATAGTGAATGAGCAGTTGATCATTGCCAGTTTGGGCAGACATCTTCCTAGCATACATAATAAGATAACTTTGAGGGCAAGTATTCCCCTTGTATTTCTCAAAATCAGGGACCTTGAACTTCGGCAGAACCTTGACATTTGGGACCAAGCACAGCTCAGAAGCGCTCTTTCCAAACAAATCCTTCCCACGAAGAGCCTTCAACTCCTTTTGCATTTCAGAAAATTGGTCCTGAAAACCATCCATTCTTTCTTCCAAACCCACAGTTTCGGTCGGCGACCCATGTAAAATTGGTTCATCCAGAATATACGGAACAACATTCAAATGTGGAGATGCAGTAGTCATCATAGTAGAAACTACAAGAATAGCTTGAACAGTGGTCACAACAGGGATATCAGACACGGACGGACGGTAACCGTTCGAAAAGAAATTAGGAGACAACTGTAACACGGTGGGAGAACTGACTTTAAACAATGTTGCGGATAGCAAGAGTCGCCACCGACTTTTATTTTATCCATAAGGAAAGGTTATAAAAGAACAGGAAAGACCTTAGAGAATATTTTGGGTCTGGGGGGTAGGTTATGAAAAGGGAAGGTGTTAGCACCCTTTTCATCCATGGTTATCCATGGGCTCTTAGGTACTTAAGCTCACTTTTGAATTGTTTTGAAAGTGTAGTGTGTGAATAGAAAATTTTCAGAATAGTTAATAAATAATCCATGTAAGGATGTGTTAAGAACTTGTTTGAAAACTTGTTGAAAATTTGTTTAAGTGTGAAACAGTTTTGAAGTGAGCAAGCACCTAGGAGTAACCTACCCTAATGTTTAAAGGTCTTTCTTATTCTTCATTCTTTCCTTTAGTAAGACTATCCCTACTATAATGGAGTAGGTAGTCCTTACTTTGGATGTTAAGGGACATGTGAGGGACAATTTGACTTTGAAGGCCATTGTGGGATGTAATAAGCACATATAAGGGACCATCATCATTTTTCGAAAGGGACTCGATTCGTAAAGGCAACCATAAGGGACTTTGATGATTTTTCTATTTGAGGGACTTGCTTTATACACCCCACTTAACCATTATTCGTAGGCAACTTGAGGGATATCCTTAGGAAGTGAGACGGCGATTAAAATCGACTTACGTGTGTGACGTGTTTATTTTAATTATCTTTATTTAAAAGTGATCTAAATTTATTTTAATATTACATACATGTTGTTACACTCCCTAATTACTAACCATAATAATAATTAAATAATTAAACAACTTTACATCCAAGAAACAATTACAAAATAATAAGCAAAATAATTAAATAGCAAAGATAAATATAAATAAGCAATAATAAATAATAAAGGGGGGTTAATTCTAAGTTTACTCGGCAAGACATCGCATCTTGTGCCTACGTATCCTTACGGGAGTGGAATCAGAGTAATCGTAGTTCCCCTCAATAGGGAGGTTAGAAACTTCTTGACTGTGGTCAAGGTCTCAAGGGGAATAAACGCATCTTAAGGACACGCTTACGTGGAGTGTAGAAACTCCAAATCTCTACGTTGAAATGTTAAGTTGTAATTAGGGTTAAATTAGGGATTCCACGGCGGGAAACCCTAAAATGAGCGCGGCGGCTCTTTGACCTAATGCTAAGGGTAAAATTGTAATTTTGCCTGCGGCGAGGCATTTGTGAAAATTAGGGTTTGTAGTTTGTAGTTTTGAGGATTTGAAATTGAATGTGTGAAGTTTTACGGACTATTGGCGCGGCGGCCAAACAGTTAGACCTAACCTTCGGATGTGTGCAATGTGACAGAAATAATAGTAAACGCGTGAGATAATTGAATCATGCAAACAGAGAGATAATGTCATAATTTAAACCATGCAAGCAGAAATTTAAAGGCAGAATTTAAAGAGCGATTGTTAAGTTCGCGAGGTTACATGAGAGGAGCAGATACAATATGATAATGAAATTTGAATTGAACAATAATAAAATAAAATAAATAACGGTTCTAGTTATTATTTTTAAAAAAAGATTTTAGTTATTATTTTAAATTTATCTAAAAAAAAAGTTTTTCTTAAAAATAATAGGTTTTCATATTAATTTGGAAAAGATGTTAATGTTATTTATTTTAAAAAACAGATTTTTATATTATAACAAATTTTAATAAATTAATGATAACAATAATAATAATAATGGTAATAATAATGATAATAATGATAATAATAATAAATAATGATAATAATAATAATAATAATAATAATAATAATAATAATAATAATAATAATAATAATAATAATAATAAAGCAATAATGAATTTTAAATGTGCCAAATAACCCAACAATGTTGCTAACGCAGAAATGCGCTCATCGCAACCAGATCTAAATCGGACGAAACAAAATTTATCGCAAAGAAAAAGAAATTAAGCAAAAAATAGTATTATTGCTCACACAAAAATGCGATCATCGCAACCAGATCGAACTAACACAAATGTCACGCGTCATGCACACAAATGTGCAAACATCGTATCGACATAATTCGATCAAAAATCTTATATATATAAACTCTAACAATTTAAAAATTATATATATATAAACGTAACAGTAATAGATAAAGAAAAAGAAATAACGGTAATAGATGAAGAAAAAGAAATAACGGTAAAAGATGAAGAAAAAGAAACAACAGTAATAGATGAAGGAAAAGAAATAACGGTAAACGATGAAGAAAAAGAAACAATAGTAATGGATGAAGAAGAAAACTAAATAACGGCAAACGGCACTCACTCCTCTTAGGTTTTTTTCAATCTCCCCTCTTTTTTTCCAACAAGGCAAAACATGTATATATAGGGAACAAATTAGGGTTAACACCAAATTGTCAATAATGTCCCTAAAGCCCATTTTAAAGCCCGAACTAAATAATTAGTTAAGAAAAAATAAAATTTAAATAATTTAAAATAATTAAAATAAACTTAAAATAAAAACTAATAATCCTATTGATTCCTAAAATAAAAAATATTATAAAAAGAACAAAATTTTTTTCAATATTTTTTATTTTATGATTTTTTGGATATTTTTATGAATAATTTAGAAAAAAGTGAAAAAAATAATATTTTAAAAAATGATTTAATTAAAATACGAAAATAATAATTAAATAATAATAAAAAACTATTTTTGTTATTTTTTTAATGAAAGATAGAAAAATTTAGAGTAAAAATAATAAAAAACAAAAAAAATGACAAAGGTGAGATTCGAACTCTCAACCTCTCACACTCATAACTCCTTACACATGTCCTCCTGCCAATTGTGCCATTTTTACTTTTTAGAAAAAAAATGCATGCCATATGATATTTACCTGCAAAAAGTCAAACGACTACACAAATTTGTTAGTAATTGATTAAATGCAATGAAATGCGACGACAAATCTTAGGGCAAAATTTGGGGTATTACAGTTATTATGATAATATTTCTCACCCAACCTCTCTTTGATGTTGGCAAAAAAAATCATGAAGTTTGACTTTGGTTTGACCACAGTTGACCTCAGTTTGACCTTTTAACTGCATTGACTGCTTTTGACTTATCTGATCATCTGACTGAGCAAACTTTTGAGAAAAGTCTTGAAACTTGACATGGGGGTTCTTATACACATATAAGATGTTATGAAGCTCACTTGAAGTCTTGGAAGTCCATTTAGCCTGATTAAAGTCAAAACCCTAGTTTTGGATGCACTGCTTAGGAGGTGCATTGTCTGAGGGAATTGTCAACTCTTCTGACCAATTGTGAATTTTGTGAACCTTGTGAACCTTCTTGGAACACAAAGTCTTGTATTGTGAGGGCAAATTTTGGGGTGCAACAACAACCCCCACGGAAAACCTTGAGGCATGCTGTAGGGCATTTCAGTAACAGAAGACACCACTGGGATCGGTGTAGGTGTCACTTCAGAGATCACGGTCCTCGAAACCTCTTGGTTGTTGATCGAGGCTTGATTGGACAAGGCTTCCACTAGACTATTCAACCTCTCCAGACTTTCTTTCAGGACTGCAACTTCATCACGGAGCACTCTGTTCTCTTATTCAAGTTGGTCCATCTTCTAGCGTTGACTAGCTCAAGTGTTGTATCGGTGATTCAGCTTGTCTGCGGAGATGAAGCAAGAGTGAGACCCTGGAATACAAACAATGCTATGCTTATGCAAAATGCAAATGGGTATGAAACTTCAAGAAACTCAAATTGTTTTCCGGTATTGTAACATGGGAGAAAACTTATTTTATTTTGATATTCGAAGCCTTACAAAGCAGAGTACTCTTTTAAGAGTTTATTACATTGAACCAAAAGCAAAAGAGAAACTCGGAGATCTACTCCTTACGCTCCTTCTGTGCGTGAAGTTCTTCTTCTAAGTGACTGACGCGTTCTTGTAACTCGGCCTTCTCACTGATGAGTCGATCAACACATTCCTTCCAAGCCAGAGCAGCTGGGGGAAGATCATCTCTGGCGACAGTTCCGGAAGAGGTGTGAGAAGAAAATAAATCCTCTCGTGCCTTCCTCTTCTTTGCAAATTCTATCTCTGGCAGCTTCTGAGACTTCTCTTTCTCTACTTTCAGGGTGAAAAACTTGTTCCTCCAAGCGGCCTTCAGTTTCCGAGCTTCATCCAAGGCGGCCTTCAACTGATCTACTTCACTCACATCAAACCAATCTGGATCGTGAAAAGCCAAAACCATGGGTTCATGAAAAGGGAATGGCATTTTAAGGCCGAGAGCTCTTTCCTGCACCCAATGCAGATATTCTTCAGAGACAGCGCAGTTGGGGTATCCTAAAGCGGTATTTCCTTCCTTATTGACGTATCTCCATGCGTAAATTATGACGGTCTTCAGGTCTGGATCTTCTCCTTCTTTGAGAAAAGTCCCTTCTAACAGAGTTTGGTCAGGTAATTCGATCATAGGATGCCCAAATTGGAGGCGAGCCAAAGCAGGGTTATAACTTATGCATCCTTCTCTCCCAATGAGCGGTATGTTAGTAAATCCTCCGATGCTAGGAATCATACATATACCTCCATAGGTAGGGTCGTACCACACAATGTCAGAGTGAGTAAGGGCCATAACTATCTCGGACCAACGGGGCGACTCTTCCTCTTTCCAAATAGACGGATGCCGAGTCAGGCGAGCAATGAACCATGAATACAACAGGGCGGTACAACAAACGATATATCCTCCTCCTTCAGCATTCCTCGAGTGTATTGAATAATATGTGTCAGCTAGCAAGGTAGGGACTGGGTTCTTAAGGATGAACAGCTTAATTGCATTCATGTCAACAAAATCGTCGATCTTTAGGAACCAGAAAAATCCCATAGACCAACAAAGCAAAGGTGGCTTCCAAGATAAGGACTTCTCTCCTTTCATCATGGTAATGGACTTTTTCAATCAGGAAATCAGCTGGGAATCCAAGGACTCCTTCCTTGGTGGTTAAGTACGCTTGAACATCTGCTAAGATGAGATGAGTAGCGTTTGCAATTTCTTGGTAACTGGGTAAGTCCTCCTGGCCGATAAATATAGGTCGGGCCGTTACAGGCATCCTCAAGAAATCAGAATACTCTTCCAGAGTCGGCATCAACTGGTAATCCGGAAAAGTGAAACAATGGTACAACGGATCATAAAACTGAACAAGGGTCTCCAACAGCCCTCCTTTCATCTTGAGTTTGAGAAAACGGAAGACTTCTCCATATTCTGTTGCGAAAGTGTGACGGTTCTCGATGAGATCTGCTAGCTCTGTTAAGCTTTCAATGTTAGGACTCTGAAAAGTGTACTCCAATGCTTCTCTCTTGAAATCCATTGTTACAATACCTGGGAAATAAAATTGAGTTTCTTGAAATGAATAAAGAAAGAATGCAATGCAAGATGAGTAGGACTTCATGGGATCCCAACTATTTATAAATATTGTGGTAAAAGAAAATGTTTATATTAATTTTGAAACGGAATACAAATAATTGCTTTTAAAAGTCCCAAATAAAAGCTAGTAAAGACACTAAGGAAGTTTCGAATTCTGCCGCTTGAGCTGCTCTTCTAATTGCGTCTTCTCACGAATAAGGTTGTCTACAATCAGCTTCCAAATAGTGCATTGTGGGTCGGAGAAAAATAAATCCTCCATGACTTTCCTCTTCTTGCAGGGGAGTAACTCCTCATCCTTCAACTGTAGCTGCTTCTGGAGTTCGTCTTTCTCTTTCTCAAGTTCATCAATCTCTGCCACAGACACTAGATACTTGTTCTTCCATGACTCTAACTCATGTTGCGACTTCTTCAAAGCAACCTCTAACTTCTCAGTTTCGGACATAAAGACATAAGTGGGCTCCCTTCTCGGAGGTATAGAATCTTGACGAGAGTAAGGCATCCTTAGCTTGATCGCCCTATTCCTTACCCACTGAAGATACGGTTCCAAAGACACACAGTTGGGCCTTCCCAAACTATTCCTATCTTTCTTATGCAAATGTTTCCAAGCTTCCACAATCTTCTCTCTGAGCTCTGGGTTACCCTCAAAGAAAATACTCTCAACTTGTATGCTCTTAGGTGGTCCCTTCAACGGATATCCCAACTATCGGCAAGCTAAAACCGGATTATAACTGATCCCCCCTCCAAAGATGAGAAATGGTATATTAGCAAAATCTCTACATCCATCAATGATTAGAATCTCATCATACTCACGGCTATACCAATTAATGTCAAAATGGGTCAAATCCATAATCCTTTCTGACCAACACTTATCATTAAGATGCCAAAAGGAAACATACTTGGGAAAGTGGGTAAGGAACCATTTGTATAATAAGGGCATACAACATGTAATCATTCCTCCACCACGAAGGTTTTAGAGATGTATAGAATGATAGGTGTTACCCAATAGAGTTGGCACTGGATTGTTCTTCATGAAGATCTTAATTGCGTTAAGGTCAACAAACCCCTCAAAACTTGGAAATAGAAACACCCCATAGACAAGTAAGGCGAAGATTGCCTCGAATGGAGCCTTGTTCGTAAAATCAGTATAAAATGAAGCCTTCTCGAATAAAAAATATGTAGTCAAACCAAAAGTCTCACTTTTAACAACCATGTTGGCCTTAACGTCAGATACCTTGAGATAAAGGGCCTTAGCGATGTCTCTTTCTTCGGGGTCCTTTTCCAAGAAGGGAAAAGGAGATTCTTCTAGAATAGGTAGACCTAACAAAAAGGAGTATTCTTCCAAAGTTGGCAACAACTGATAATCTGGAAAAGTAAAGCAGTGATACATCGGATCGTAGAATTGTAATAGAGCGGAAAGGAGGTCTTCATTTGCCTTACGTCTCAACAAAGATAGTAACTTCCCATATTTACTCTTGAACTTCTCTTGGTCTTCAACCAAAACTCCCAACTCCCTTAGGTCATCCAATTCGGGACTCTTAAAAGTATATTTTAGAGTATTTCGTCTATTGGAATCCATAATGTCCTACAATGTTCATAAATAAAGGGTAAATCCTATGAAGTCCAATGTAGTATGATGCTATATGAATGCAACAAACACAAGTAAGCACATAAGGGCACACAAAGATAAACAAACATGGTCCTAGGTTTGCAACGAGCATGGAGCCAAGGGTATACCCATTCCCAAAGGACAAGGACTAGAGGTGGATGGTACCTGCAGAACAAGGTTCTAAGGAGTTCCCAAAGTCATTAGTCCATCTATCGGATATTATTAATTTCCCAACTAACTCGGGGATTAATAATATTCTCAAGAGAACTTCTTTTGAGTGTAGCATCGCGTAGCACTATTTCGGGACTTACTCCCTCATAGCCTCGCACTACGTCCTAATAAAAGCCAAAGTGGGATTAAAGGTAACTACGGTCCTTAGTATCATGGACTCCAATTGAGAGTAGTAAAAGTTTTCACGACTAAACTCGTTCAACCGAACTATTTTCAAAAGGGTTTCAACTAAGCGGGATTCTCGAGTCAACTTAGTCGGGACTCAATCCCTATAAGCCTCATCGAACATATCACCATCCTATCATAATTTCTCTCAAGTCCGGGTGTAGGACTTTGTCTCACCACTCAAAGGTAGTAACCCAAAAAGCAACAAAGAAACAAGTAGGCAAATAAGCAGATATAAAGCAATAAACAAATAAATAAAGCAAGGTAGGGAAACCCACTAGAGAGATCTTCCCCAGTGAAGTCGCCATTTCTGTCGCGGTGAAATTTGGATACTAAACTATTGATTAGTTTGAATCTTTAATTCAATTTGCAACCGAACTTTGATTTGTTCAAAGGAAGGGATAAAGATCAAAATTCCCACGATGCAATGCAAATGCAAGCTAGAGAGTTTTAGGTTCGGGGGTTGGTTAAACTTAGGGAAAGTGCTAGCATCCTAAGTTTTTGTAGTACTCTACAGGAACCTCTTGTTTTATGTTTGTTTATTGCTAAGTGTTCATCTGCTTAATGGTTGAAAGACCTAGGGGTTTATTTCTAAGTATACTCAATAAGATGTCGCATCTTATGCCTACATATCCTTACGGGAGTGGAATCAGAGTATTTGTAGTTCCCCTAAAGGGTTTGAGGAGTTCTTTGACTGTGGTCAAAGTTCCTACGGGTTTAGAGTAGTTGATTGATTGATTTTAGGAGAAAAGGTGAGTTGTCATTTTAAGGGAGATTTAACCGCCACAAATTGTAAGAAAAAAAGTCTTTGCATCGTCTTAAGAGAAGGGCTCAAGTAATCGGATATTGATCGACGATGTACGCCTCTACCTCTCTTAAGGCAAAGTTTCTACAGTATTGATTGTATTAATGAGGGGTGGAGATTCTATCTCGCTTAAGATGATTAACATCTTATTCTATAATGTGTTTGGATATTGTATGTTTTGAGTTGTATTGTTTTCCTATGTTGTAAAAGATAACGGTCCTTCCTATGGGGTAGGATCTATCTTAAGAGATCAACTTGAATGGGATCAAGGATCATGTGGGAGAATGATGCAAATGATGTGCACTACACACAATTGTTGAATCATGTGTAGGTTTTTCCTTTGGACGGAATGCGATGCGAGAATATAAATACGATAATGTAAATTGCGGAAAATAAACCATACACACGCATGAAAGAGCTAAGGTGTAGGTGAGTGAATTGTGTATGTGAATGTGGGATCGGACGTGCGCGATTGATTGAATTACAAGGGTTGATTAGTTTTAATTTGGGGTTGATAAAATGGTTGGATTGATTATATTAAGAGGTGTCTCAATTTTAATTACAAAATTAAATTTATGAGTTAGTTTATTTTAATTAGCGAAAATTTTCTTAAATTGACTCGATTAAATTTAAATGGAACAGTTTTAAATAAGTCTTTGCAAAATATTTATTAAATAAAAGGGTTCTAATTTATTATTATAAAAGATAAAGTTATTAGATATTTATTAAAAAAGTTTGTTATCTATTTATTATTATCTTTAAGTTATTTTAAATATAAAAAGATTTACTAAGTAAAAAGAAAAAAGGATTTTAAAGTGAATAAAATAAATTATTTCAAAAAAATAGGTTTATGCTGAATAAATATAATAATGAAATTGATTAAGGTTGATAATTAAAAGGGTTAATAGTTTTAAATTCTAAAAGAAGGTTAATATAGTGGTTAATTAAAAAAAAAGGGTGACGGTTAATTGGCAGATTAGGGAGGTGGTTTTAGTGGTGTGGTGCGTCGTGTGTGTAGGTATGTGGCATTCATACAATTACATTGCAATAAGAAAAATGGAAAAAAACGCAGAAGACCCTAATCCCCAAACGCGACCCCAAATCCCTGAATCAGAGTCTCTTTGCTCTCGATCTCCTTCCCCAGATCGCCTCCCATTTTCCTCCATTCATCATTGATTTTCATTTTTGAACCTGTAATCAAACCAAAAACATCAATAGTTCAACAACATCGATAAGATCAGAGGTTTACCGAAAGTTGGTGACGGCGGCGGAACTTCGGCGGCGTTTGTGGACGAAAAATGTTGATTCGTGGTGGTGTGCCAATTTCCGGCGGCCAAGAGGCTTTGACGGAGGCGGACTCACGGTGAAGCTTGAGAAATCGATGAGTTCTTGCTCCCTTGCGATTTTTTAGGGTTTCTTACGGTTTGTGATTGTCGTGGGTTTTTCTCGTCCTCTTCTTCATCTCTGAAGCCTTCTTTATATAGGCTCCAAGTGGGATTAAACGCCATGATTGTGTGATTGGATTTCCTCTTTGGTTTAGGCAA
The DNA here is from genome assembly GCA_963859935.3 of Lathyrus sativus. Taxonomy (NCBI): domain Eukaryota; kingdom Viridiplantae; phylum Streptophyta; class Magnoliopsida; order Fabales; family Fabaceae; genus Lathyrus; species Lathyrus sativus. The sequence continues at coordinate 524,591,613 of OZ012735.1, read as the reverse complement.
TGTTTTGAAAAACTTCCTTTTTCGTCCAATCTAGTCTGATGTTCATTAAATGAAAATCCCAATCTCTGATTTGGTGTATCGGATCCGTTAAGTATTTACCTGTCTAGGTTCAATGTCTTAAGAAATTGATGGGATCTTTTTCGAATCTTTTCTTCTCACACGGGTATATTCCTCTGAGGATTTGCTAACTTTGATTTCTGACTTGGCAGGTGTGAATAGCGGTTTTCCTCTTCTTCTTCTTCGCAGAACAGAGTTACACTTGCTTGATGCTTGGCGGGAAGGGTATTGCGGTCGGCGATGATGACTTAGTGTCTGAGTTGGGCGGAGCTGTATTTGTCGTATTGCTACTGGTAGTATTCTTCTGCGCCGTTAACGTTTGGCGAACATCATTGTTGGTGTTCTGCTGTTTGTGGATGTTTCACTTGCAATTGATGTTGTAGTGTATATGTTTGAACTGATAGTGTTGACGCTGATACTTCTCTCTTTCAGGACACCGTTAGCGGGTTCGGAAGCCGTCGTCTTAGCCTGGGTGCTAAGAAGGGTATGGTGGTGATGACGACTTTAAGAAAATCCGAACCATACGAATTGTTGTTGAGTTTGCGAGTACTTGCTCGTGGTTGCTGGCCAATGTAGCTGCTGTGCTTCGTGCATTGCCATGCTATTTCCCGATGATGGATGAAACTGAGGGCTGAAACGAATGATGCCGTTGCGGTTGTAAGTTGACGCTGCTGGTGCCATTGTTGCCAATGTTGTCTTTACTATCTGTTAGGCTAATGCTAGGGTTGTTATGCCGCTGTCGGAATTTTGCTTGTGGCGAAACTGGGCTGTTTGGAGACAGACTAAATTTTCTTCTCCTTCTCTCAGGGTCCATCCTTAAGTTTGGAGGTTGCCGGACGTATGCTAGGGGCGAGAAAGGTTCAACGGTGATGATGGCTTATAAATCTGAACTGTGATGGTTGCTTTTCGTTTCTATGTCGTCTGTTCTTAAATGGTTCGATGCTCGGTAAGAAGTCGGTGATAGTTTCTGTTGCTCTTCCGACCGCTGGAGCCTACGCCCGATGATGCACCTCATAGTTCTGAGGGCTTAACTTCTTCCAACTCTACTTTGAGTTTTCGATTGACTCCTACATAGTGGTTGTCTTTGATTATCGCTGGTGTTTCTGGGAAGAGTTGTGGTTGTTTCTTGTGGCTACTCAGTTCTGCTGTTTTCTTTCCAATCCATTATAACTTTCTTCTGCAGGGTTATGGTTGGCGTTGCTGGTTTGAATCATACTAACTTCTTCTCTTTTTCAGGAAAGCGCTTGAATTTGGAGGTTTCCGGTTTTAGGAACAGTCCGGGAGCTGTTTGTATCCTTGAAGCAGCTTACTTATTCTTTGAATTATCCCTGTTTTGAAGGGGTCTATGTTGTCTTGATAGGGCTAGTGATTCCAAATTGTAGACAGTGCTTGGTGGTAACATGGGGACGTCACGAATACGATGGGACTTGCTCAGGATGATGCTCTTTGGACCTGTCCGCATCTTTTGCTTTTATGGGCTTATCGAAGGACTAAAATGGGGAGTATTAAAGTCTGAGCTGCAGGTATGATTCTCGCATCTTCATGAAGCTAAGTTGGTTTACCGAGTGTGGCCTGAAATGTTCTGAGTGTTCCTCATTATTGCAGGTGGTTTAAAGGTTAAGGCTACTAGTAGATTCCTCGACGGCATGCTACGGAGAGTCATAATCTCGCAGGCTCTCAGCATGCTCTGCTATCATTCTAGTTTACTAAATGATGAAGATCCATGTTGATTTTTTTCTGTCACTGCCAGTATGAAGTGTTCCGTGTTTGTCCCACTGTGTTTGGAGAATGTTAACATTAGTGGTTCTGGTATCTCCTTTGATGAGTTGTGGACCGTATTCTGAACTGTGTTACTTTTTCTCTTTTTCTGTCAGGGAAACCATCAAACTGTCGAATTCAGATATTGCCTTATCTTATGCCGTTGTCGAAAAGTCGTTTGATGCTCAGTAGGGAGTCGGTGACAGCTTCGGTTGTCGCCCTTCCGGCTGCTCAAACCTTATGCCCAATGATGAACCAAACTGAGGGCTGAGCACCTCTCAATTATTTCTTACTTCTCGTCTCTCAGTCCACTTATGTAATGACTGTTCTGTTTACCAATTGTGTTTTGCAGATGAATTATTGGTGGCAGCCACGAGTACGGCATCAAAATTGACTGATGTGTGAAGATACTAATTAGTATCCTTGCTTCATTGTAACAGGTAGCGTTTTCAGGCGGTTTTGGGATACTCGCAGTTTACCGCTGGATTTTTGGAGCTTAGAACAAGAGGGAGTTGGTACTCTGCACGTTGGGAAGAGCTGTCCACACTTACTTACATCCTTGTAGTTCTAGGGAAAGTTGTAACAGAGCGGTCTAATTATTTTGAAATTGGTTTATTCTGAGGGTTATTATATTTTGTAAGGTTAAATTGTGGCATTATAACATTACCCTGGATGAACACAGTCATATCATATAGTACGTGAGTTCCTTGTTATTGCTTTGAAGATGCTTTGTAACTAACCGTAGGGATATGTAGACTTCTTTGCATTTGTAACTCGTGGATTCAAAGATAAATTTCAAATATTCGAAGTGACTTTCCCTTTCACGGTATCTTGGATTTTCCAAACCTTCCCTACTTCAAAAGCACCATGGTAGAATGGAAATTGAACTTATTTTAAAAATGAAGTTAAAACAGCCTTTGAATCTTAAGTGGCTCCTGCATATGAATTCAGTTTATGGTCTTGAACACCATGAACTGTCTTAGACCTCGTAGCAACAACTCGTCTCCTCAGCATGATGAGCTTGACACTGTTGATGTTAAAACTTGCCGCAACTGAATGAAAATAATACCCCCTCGTATTCTGAATTACGCCTGATTCTTGTATAACTCCGAGATTTAGAACTTGCATTTCGTGCCCTCCATCATTCATTAATCCTCGAGCTCAATATCTCTTTTGAATAGACTCAGTTATCCATCATCTACCCACTTTCTCTTGAGAGACTTAAGGGAAACCCTTGATTGTAACTCTCGGTAACTTCCAGACTATGCCGCACTTCGTCACATGACTTAAAGATCCTGAGGCCTGAACAATTCTCAAGCCTTGAGCCCAAAATATCTCTCCTTGATAAGGGGAAAAACAATAAAAGAGGACCGAGATCTCGATTGAAGGGGACTAAACACAGAAGACCTCTAGAGGCATTTTTAAAGTAAGGAAAACCTGCACAAACTTGTTAGTCGCACATGAGAGGTAAAAGGTAAGAAGACCAAAAGAGAGGTGGAATCTTATGGTCAAAAATTAGGGTGTGACAATGTCTCCTACTCACTCATGACATGTTGCAGCTGCCAACGCCTAATCCACAGGATAACATGCCCTACATTCAGTTTGTTCGTAAGAAAGACATTCGAAGTTGTTATCCCTCATCATCACCAACACTTTCATGGGAAACTTCAACAGAGAACCACCGAGTGTATAGGTCGAGTTCGTTACAAGTGTATCAGATGCATGCTTTTTTTTCCTGGGCTGCTAATTCATCCTTGGCCCAAAACCATTGCTACCCGCACCTGCCAAGTCACAAATTCAGGGTTAGCAAAATCATTGGAGAATATTCAATGAAAAATAGAAGATTCGATTCAGGAAGGAATCAAATCCAACATTGAATCAAAGCATTGATCAGAATTGGGATTTTCATTTAACGAATGTTATTACACTCAGACAGTAAGGGGAAGTTTTCAAATCTGATATATCCCAAATTGGAAAATCCAAATCAGTATTCAAAGAGCAATCAATTCCAATCAAGACGTTCAATTTGAAGCCTATAAAAGAGACCTAAGAGGTGAAAAGAGAATCGATCGAAATCACCACAGAAAACCTATGTTCGTAAACCTAGCAAACTGAGAAGAAAAAACTTATCTTTGAAGGTGAGAAAATTACTTAGAAGGGGGGGTTGAATAAGTAAGACAAATAATCAGAGATTTAAACACAGTTATTTTTATCCTGGTTCGTTGAACTCAACTACTCCAGTCCACCCTCTCAAGAGTGATTTGCCTTTCTCAGTCAAGGACTTAATCCACTATTTAATCAAACAGATTACAATAGAAACACCTAAGAACAATTGTTCTTAGTCTTCTCAAGAGCTACTGATCCCAACTGGATCCTCTTAAGGAAAACCTTTTACAATCAAACATTCCATGAGCTGTTTCTTTGTTAGTAATCTTTTCATACTCAGTATGAGAGATTGCATTAAGCAATATTGTCCTAGCCTTATGGTGATTTTTGAAATCCTTCTTCTGGGCTTCTGTCATTGATTTTCTATAAATTTTCTTGCCATCCTCATTTGTAGGATGTTCATAACCATCAATGACCAAGTCCCACAAATCAGCATCATACCCAAGGAAGAAACTTTCTATCCTATCCTTCCAGTAATCAAATTTCTCTCCATCAAACATGGGAGGCTTTGTGCTGATTCTATCCCCTTCATATTTGTTACAACTGGGTGTATTGGATGTAGAAACATCACCCATAATGACAAACAAATATATACCAAAGTAACTTTTCTCACTGGATCTTTACTGACACGGTTAACTGATAGCACACGCAGAACCAGGCTCTGATACCAACTGAAGGTGAGAAAATTACTTAGAAGGGGGGTTGAATAGGTAAGACAAATAATCAGAGATTTAAACACAGTTATTTTTATCCTGGTTCGTTGAACTCAACTACTCCAGTCCACCCTCTCAAGAGTGATTTGCCTTTCTCAGTCAAGGACTTAATCCACTATTTAATCAAACAGATTACAATAGAAACACCTAAGAACAACTGTTCTTAGTCTTCTCAAGAGCTACTGATCCCAACTGGATCCTCTTAAGGAAAACCTTTTACAATCAATGTAAAACTATTACAAGAGTAAGAATGCTTCTAAGAAGTTGTTATCACAACTGTGATATTTCTCTTAAGTTTAAGAACAATGTTACAGCAAAATAAATTATAAGAGCTTTGAGAGAATTGCTTTGATGAGAGATTTTTGCAAGTGGTTCGATACAGAAGAAGATGGAGTGGACTTCTTTATATAGGCACATAGATCCATGAAGTCTTCTCAACGTTGAAGACTGTGCTGAAAAGCCTGGAGCCTTTTGTTTTTACATTGGAGGCTGTGCTGAAAAAGCCTGATGCCTTTTGTCTTCACTTTGCAGAAACTTTCCTTAGAATGGAATGCACAGATAAAACCTTTTTGTCTGTGTTCTTGTGTCTAGCACAAAAGAGGAAAGAGCTGTTGAGATATGCCAACGTACATATTCAAATCTTCTTCACTAAATAAGTTCAGCTATCAACATTAGAGTCTGGATCTTCAGAATCTCCAGAGTAGAGATCTTCTGGATCTTCAGAGTCTGGGATGTTCTTCAGATTATGCTGAATCAGAGTATGTGCAGCTTGTGTGCTTGAGCGTGTAATTCTGTCAGAGCAGAGTCTTCTATATCAGATTCTCAATACTTAAGCAGCGCAGTATCTTCAGAGTCTTCTGATGACTAAGCTTCTGATCTCTCAGAGTCTTCTATTCTTTAGAGGCTTCTGCTTCAGAATCTTCAGTAGACAGCACTCAGATTCTTCTGGGAGCAGCGTTCAGATCTTCATTTAAGATGCTCTTGAACCTTTGAAGCCTTTCATAATATCATTGTTCAGATCCAAATTTTCTCTTTTAAGAATATTTTGTTTAGTTCCTGTAGCAAACAGTCTAGAAAAAATTTAGAGTATATAATTCTTGAATACAAAATTCATAAGTGTTATCATCAAAACATAGAGATATAACTAAGAAACAATATGTGTTCTTACAATCTCCCCCTTTTTGATGATGAAAAAACATGAGAAATTTTGTTCAATAAAAAAATATGAATTATAACTCCCCCTGAGATTAACAATCTCCCCCTGAAATAAATACTTTAATAGAAGAGAACACTTCCCTTTTTGATTAAGTATATTTCAGATTTAGAGCCTGATGCAAGAGGTTTGACTTTCAGAGTCAAATGATGATACCAGATAATTAAAACTTTCTTCAGTCATAGCGCCTGGTTATCATCTTGCTTGAATTATCTTTCAGAGTAAAGGTATCAGAGTAAGCTATCAGATTTGATTGAATACTCAGATTTGCTTTGAAGATCAGGTTCTGGTTGGTAAAGTCTCAGGGTAGCTTCAATGAATTATGTCAGATATATCAATGTAATCTGAAAGACTTAAATTCAAAGTAAGTTACTTAAAATGTTTGAATTTCAGTTTTAGTAATTGCTTATGGTTTGAACAATCAGATTCTCTTTTTCTCCCCCTTTTTGTCATAATCAAAAAGATTTTTAAAGACATAAAGATACAGAAGAAAAGAAGCATATAGAAGCAAAAACATCAACATGCAATTAAACATACCAAAGTTCACAGTCAAACAGGAAGATGCCAAAACGCATAACACAACAGTAAGAAAACAACAAAAACAATAACATGTGCAGAAAAAAAAATGACAAATAAGACTAAGTCTGGCGTGAGGCAATAAGGGTCAGAAGCTCTGTCATTTTGGCAGTTGACTCTTCTTGCTTAGACATCCAGGTCTTGATCTCATCAGTTGTCTTCTCTTGCTTGACCATCCAATCTTTTATTTCCTTAACATCATTCACAAGCTCTGTGACCACAGATGAAGAGGGAGCAGATGCAGTAGCAGCAGGGTTCTCTTCAGACTTGTTCTCTTCAGAAGCTTGTTCAACCATTTCAGATTCAGGAACCTCTGGAGGAGCAGCTTCCAAAAGTAACACAAGAGGAGGAGGAGGAGGCATGTTCATCAGAGTTACCTTGATTAATTCTGCAAACTTAGTCTTAGCAAGCTTAGAGCATTTAGCTCTAACTTTTAAGGCAACTTTGTTGAACATCCAGATGAAGCGCTTCCAAGCAGCATTTGAAACAGTTGGATCCAAACTAGACATGCACACATCCTTAACACAAGTATATTCAGAATCTATCTCCTTTTTGAAAATTTCAAACATAGCATTAACACATGATCCTAGATCTGACTATTCAGACTGTTCAGAGGGATTAGGATTAGGAGTGTTAACAAGAGTAGGTTCAGATGGTGTAGGTTCAGATGGTTGTGGTTGAGGTGATGTTGGTTAAGATGTTTGGATGTCAGATTGAGGGAGTTCAGATGGTTTAGGAATGGTTTGTGTTTCAGATGGATTGGTTTCAGATGGTTGAGGGATGGTTTGGGTTTCAGATGTTTGAGTTTCAGATGGTTGAATTTCAGATGGTTGTGGTTGAGGTGGAGAGTTTGGTGGAGTATGAAACATGGAAATGTTAAGATGTTCCTTCATAGCACTTTCAGAACGTGCTTGTTTGAGTGACTCTGGTTCAAAATCAGATGAATCAGATGATTCACAATCAGAAGATTCATCTGAGTGAACAGATGTTGAAGAAATTATAATTGATTGATTGAGGGGTTATATATCCAGAATATTGTCAGAAAGATTTGGATCTTCTGATGGAATTGGTTGTTCAGAGTGTTCAGTTTGAACAGTCTCTGATTGGTTTGGTTCTGAGATGATTATTTCTGGTTGGAGAATCTCTAATTGGGGATTATCTGGTTGTGACATTGATGGTTGTGGAATTTCTGTTTGAGGAATTTCCGGTTGAATTGTTTCTGTTTGTGGAATTTATGATTGAAGTGTTTGAGGTTGTGGAATTTCTGTTTGAATTGTTTAAGGGGGTTCAGATATAATATGAGGTTGGGGTTCAGAGGGAATTGGTACAAAAAAGGGTTGTGAATGTACTGGTTCAGATGAGGGTGGTTCAGATAAAGGATTTGCAGATTGTTTGGGTGTTGAAGTTCTTTGTCTAAGGTTTGGAGAGAGTTGCGGTGATGAAAGGGGTGAATGAACAGCAGGTGTAGGATCAGATGTTAATACCTGATGAATAGTGTCTCTAACCTCTTCCAGAGTGGCATCTCTAGAACTAATTCTGGCTTTCTTTGCTCCTTTCTTCTTCTTCCTTGGAACTTCAGATACTTTCCTTTTCTTCTGAACCGATCCTTCTTCAGCTTTCCTCTTACTACGCCTTTCCTTCATCAGATTGGGCATTTCTTCTCCTTGTTTCTGAACAAGATTAGTAGGTAGAGGAATTCCTTCCTTTAGACATTCTGCAATGTAAGTCCAGACAAATTCCTTTGGTTCATCTGCACTGAACATTAGAAAGTCTTCTAAGGGTATCCTTCTGCCATGGACCTCCTTAAAGTTTATCTTCCTTAGTTTTCCATTCAGTTCTGAAATGATTTTCATCCTTTTCAGATTGAGTCCATTTATCTCAGATCCAATGATGTATGACAGATCTTCTGTTATCTTTGCATCTGTCAGATGCTTTACCAGCTTGTTTTCAACAAGGATGTCTGAAATCAGTCTTCCCAGAGGTATCCAAGTTCTAACTTTCCCAGCTTTAGCTCTGACCTCTTCTCTAGTTTCTTTGACATGAGTCAGAAGATGACTGAAGATCAGATAAGGCAAATCCACCTTAACATTCTGGCTGATGCAGTACATGAAATACAGATGTTCTGAACTCACATAGTCTGGTGAGTTGGATGACTTTCTGTGAAAAATTGTACTCATAAATATCTTTGCCCAGATCCTATAGATAGGTTTCAGATCTTTAACCTTACTTGTTGGTGTTCCAGCTACAGTGATTTCTTCATATACCTTAGCCATATCAATACGTGAAGAGGCTAGGTTTGAAACTCCATCAGATTCTGTATAACTGAACAGTTGCCTGATCAGTTTCTCAGTAATCACTATCTCCATCCCAAGGACAGATGAGTGAATAAACTTAGGACCAGCGCTAGCGTGTGTTGCACCCCAAAATTTGACCAACATTTATTCATTCATTGAGTGTTTGGAAGTTGATACCTTCATCAGAAAGTTCAAGAGATCCCCAGAGAAGTGGTTTGAAACCAGGGTTGTGTGCTTCATAGCTTGAGAGTTGTGGGTGCTCCTCAGATGATTCTGAGACTTTGAGAATGAACTTGATGTTTTGAGAAAGCCTATGAGATGTCTTGAAAGCCATCATGGGGTCCAGAGAAGTCATTATGCAAGAACTCAGAAGATTCAACCATGAATGGTAGAATTAGGGTTTTGACTGGGTCAACCCTAGATCAGCTGAAGATTTGGAGAAGGTTGAGATCTAATCCAAGGGCCATGAGATCATGGAATGATGAATAGAGATGTTATAAAGATGATTCCTAGACCAACTCATCATGATCGAAGAGTTTGAGAAGTTTTGAGTTAGGGTTTCCAAGGATTGTCAGTGAAAAAACCCTAATTTGATCCCTATCTTCCAGGCAGTTTTAGCACTAGATGTGTTTGATATCTCATTTTCCCCACAACATGAATGTTGTAGAGCTTGTTCTAAGCTTTAATTTGAGTGGTGGAAGTCCTTGATAGGAGTTACAGAGCTCAAGTTATGGTTTTGACAAATTACAGGTCAGTTGATGTGTGTGAATCTGGGTCCTTGAAAGTCACCCAACTTCCAGACAACTTTTGCCCTAGTAGGTGGATTCCTATGGTTTCTTGGTCAACATGAATGTTGAAGAGGATCTTCTTAGCTTTAATTTGAGTGGTAGAAGTCCTTGATTGGATTTGTGGAACTCAACTTATGGTTTGAACAAGGCAAGGGTATTTTGGTCATTTGTCAGTTATAGGTCATTTTAGCCAATGCCTAAAACTCCTATTTCCAAGCCTCAAATGGAAAAACTCAAAACATGAAAGTTGCTCAAAATGTGATTTTAAGTCTAGAAAGAAGGTCACAAATTGTTGAAAAAGCTCATAGCACAAGATTCCATGATTGGTCAAAAATGAACTAAAAATGACTTATAACTTTGAAAAGTTGAAATTGAAAAGTGATTTGGGAGATCTACAAATCCAAAATAGGTCATCCAATATATCATTTTGATTGGAAAAAACATTTTGAGAAGATTGGTTTAAGTAGAATTTTCATTTGAGGCTTAAAAGATGAGGTTCCTTTGGAAATTTGTTACTTAAGAAAGAAGGCAATGTTGGAAAACTTAACATAAGGCAATTACAAGGCATGTGAGCTTCCTTACCATTTCATATTATCATGTGGTGAGATTTTAAAAGGTGTGTAAGTTGGTTAGAGGTGATATATCATGAGATAACCAATATGGCATAACATGAGATTTTAAGGAAACTTCCATCACATTCTAGATGATTCTAGAAACTTCCATTGATTGTTATAAAAAGAATGCATCAAGGAGTGTTAGAGGTTGGTGAAAGTGAAGCCAAGTCAGAGGAGAGAGAGAAGTGCATAGCCATTGGAGAAGTTTCTTCAAGTTGAAGCAAATTGAGTTTTCTTTCACTTCAAGCCACCACCTTCAAGAATTGTGCAAACAGAAGGCTATTCATCCTCAAAGGATCATCCTGAAGGATTTACAAGACCTGGTTCGAGCCATAGCATCCCTCACCATAGCTTCTTGACAGGTTGGTGAACTCACTTCTTTCTCTTTATTTATGCTTAGATAGAACATATTATAGGTGTAGAAAGATTGTGTTAGGGTAGAGGATTAATCCCTGAGAATTAGAGCAAGATTGGTGAAGTTTCACACCAGGGCCATGAATCTTGAATCTTCCATAAGTAGTTGTTTAATGAGTTTTAATCAGCATGGATTAGTGTATGATAGCTAGCATGGCTTGTAGAACAGGTTTGTAGCTTTAGACTGAGGTTTGATGAAGGTTGGTATCAGTCGAGCATGGTGGTACCAGGGTGTTGATGCTTTCTGTTGGAGCAACCTAGGTTGAATTAGGCAAATCTGATCGTATGGTTGTAATCTAGGCATTTCGTAGATGTTTTTTCATGTTTAGGTCGAGGGGAGCCGTGGCCTGTGGAGGGAGCTAGAGGAGCTCGAATTCGGTTGCATGGTGGAGAGGGTTCTGCAAACCCTAGGTCCCCTTTGGGACGATGAAGGAGAACCGCTAGATTGGTCTCTCATTTTGACCAATTCTTTAGATCTAACGGTCGCGCGCGTGTCTGAGTTTGGAGGGAAGATTTGAATCTAAGTTGAAACGCTGCGTTTCATTTAGAGGGCGCTGGGCCCAGTCTTCTATCCCCACCCCCCTATTTGTTGGCCCATTCATTTCTAACTAGTTTGGAGTGCTATTCTGACCCCCCCTCCCTTTATTCATTTAATTTGTTTTAATTTTCTTTTTTAATATTTCTGATTTGAATAATTCATTAAAAATAGATAGAAAATGCTTTTTAATTTCTTCTTTTTTTCATGATTAGATTAGAATGAGTAGAAAATTATAAAAATAAAATTGAGATTTTATTTTTAGGTTTAATATTTTTAGTAGATTTTCCAATTAAATAGCTTTTTAATTGTTTCATTTTGATATTTGATTTTGTAGGAATTGTTTTAGTACTTTCCATTAATCTTTTTTACCCATTCTTTTTTGTGCAATTAGATGATTAGTCATACTTCCCCATAGGATTTTTTCTAGATTTTTTAGAATTAATCTTGATTAGTTTAATTAGGGTTGACTTAGGATAGTCTAATTAGGGTTTAGAATTGTGCATAGGTGATGATTCCTTTCTTTGATTGAGTTTTATCTTGATTTTTAGGTAGAAACCTTTGTAGATGTTATGAGAAGGTGTTGAGGACCCTTGTGATTAATTGTTAATTTTTCCCCATTAGTTTAATATTTTTAGGTTTTATCTGAAGATTGCCTGATAATGTGATTTGTTCAGTGGGTTATCTGTTCATCTGTGGGGTTCTTTCTGAGGAATTTGATGAAGGGCTTGGGTCGCCTTGAGGATATTGATGGAGAGCATCATGAGGGGAAGCTTGTAGACCAAGATGCAGAGACCCAGAGCTTGGCTGATGCCTTGTCTGTGAGGTTTGAGAGCCTGAAGTTTGAAGGAAGTTCATGGTACTTTCCTGAGGAAGGCACTATGAATGACTTTCATCCTTCCTTCTCACCTCTTTCTTAAGTATCCAATGATGTTGGAGCCAACTTGTGAGTTTAATTTCTCCTGAGGAGGAATGTAAACTGATCACTTGTTGTTGAGCCACATGGGATACAACTCCTAAGTGGAAGCCTCCTAGTACTTTCCTGAGGAAAGTCCTATGGGTCTATTCACTTAGTTCCACTAGTTGATCTAGGATTTCTTAAGTATCCAATGATGTTGGAGCCAACTTGTGAGTTTAATTTCTCCTGAGGAGGAATGTAAACTGATCACATGTTGTTGAGCCACATGGGATACAACTCCTAAGTGGAAGCCTCCTAGTACTTTCCTGAGGAAAGTCCTATGGGTCTATTCACTTAGTTCCACTAGTTGATCTAGGATTTCTTAAGTATCCAATGATGTTGGAGCCAACTTGTGAGTTTAATTTCTCCTGAGGAGGGATGTAAACTGATCACAGTGGTTGAGCCACATAGGGTATGACTCCTGAGTATACACCTCCTAGTGTTCTCCTGAGGAAGACACTATGAGCTTGCTTGCTTAGCTCCCTTTCTTTGGTAAGCTTATTCTGAAGCTTGAAGGCTGGGAATGATTGCTCCTGTTTAGGGTTGTGCTTGAGAGCTTTGCCTTGATTTGATTTAGACTCTGTGATTAGGGTTAGGATTAGAGAGTAGGTGATTCTTTTTCAAATGTGTTTTGTTTGCCTGATGGTACTTCATTTCCTTTATCTGTATGATTGCAGTTTACTGTTTTGCTTGACAGCATGTTACTTCCTCTGTATGATTACAGTTATTCATATCTGGCTTGAGGTTGAGATGAGCTTGTGGAGGCTGATGCCCCACACACATTTCCTCCCTCACTTGCATTGCATGCATTTTACTGTTAAAGCTGATGTTTTTGTCTGTTTCTGTGTATCATTGACATGATCCCTTAGGACTCTCATTTCCTTTGATGAGGATTTGATGATAGACTCTTAGGTTGAAACCTATGCATGATAACATCTAGGAGTTCCCTGTTCAAACCTCAACCATAGGATGAATCCATGGCATGATAACAGTAGGACTTGATAGTCTCCCTCCTAGTTGAGCTGTTTCCTGTAGTTTCCCGAACTACGTTTGCTCTGATCTTTCATACCAGATGAAAGTACGTAGGCATAGGATGCGATGTCCTAGCGAGCAACCTTTCCCCCCATAATCCCGTAGTTAGCCGAACTACGTTGACTCTGATTTCTCATTCTCTGATGGGAATACGTAGGCATAAAGCGCGACGCTTTGCCGAGTCATTTTTCTTTTCTTTTTCAGCCAGCCTTGATAGGTAGATAGATTAAAACCAACCCGTCCAAGTAAACAAACAAGCGAGGATCCCGTCGAGTACGACGGACGTGAGGGGTGCTAATACCTTCCCCTTGCGTAACCGACTCCCGAACCCAGACAATGGTTGCGATGACCTTGTCTTACCCTTTTTCGTCAGGTTTTTCCGATCGTTTCCTTTCCCGCTCTGAGGGATAAATAACGAAAGGTGGCGACTCTTCTGTCATGCCGGCACCTTATTTTTCGCGCAAGCGACAGCTGGCGACTCTGCTGGGGACGCAAGCATCTAGGGACTTTTCCCATCCCTTATGCTGGGACCGTTTCCCATCCCCTACGCGAGTCAATCCTATCGTTTGTGTGTTTGCTTGTTGGGTTGCGTTTGTTTATCGCATCTTTGCTTCTCGCGCTTTACTTCCTGCATTTTATTTCCCGCATTTTATTTCCAGTTTGATATGATTATCTGTGCTGCTGTGGGAGAGGGATGTTACTGTGAGTGAAAAGCCGGACCTGGGCTTTGAGTACACACCTAGATATAGTTGTGGAGAAGTAGTAGACGAACCTGTCTGTTGAACAGGCACAGTTCCCTACGAAAATCTGCGCTCAGACGAGATTCTTGCAGAGGTGCTCCTTTCCGGTCCTGAGGATCTGAGGGGAGTCCAGACGTGAGGATTGTCGACTCTGGGGACCGATCATTTGGAAGTCAGCTAAGAGAGGCCTCTTCATGACTTGACGATGCCACTCCTTCTGGGAATCGTATTGTCACTCATGAATGTCTGTGACGCTGACAACCGCATAGGATGCCGTACCTTTGTCCGTGGATTAGGTCCATCATACCTGTGAGCGGGGTTGGGATATTGCAGGAAACTTTGACCTCCAGACCACCTGGTTTTCTTGACAGTGAATCAGTTATGATGGGTTCTCAGTTGCAGATATGTTCTTGATAGAGCAAGGGTTTGATCAGAGTATCTTATCATCGGGTATTTGTCTGTTCTTGATAGAGCAGGCTTTGATCAGTGTATTATTATCAGAGGTTTGTTCTGGATGGAGCAGATTTTTGAGTGAGGTCTGAGGATCTCGTCAGCAGTTGTTATTTTGTTCTTGACAAGGCAGGTTTTGAGTGAGGTTTGAAGATCTCATCAGCAGCTGTGTATTTGTTCTTGAGAGGGCAGATTCGTGATTTGGGGTCTGAAGACTTCTCCAACAGATATCCCTTGATCTTGCGTCCAGGGTTTTCATTATCAGGCCTTCGTTCTTGTCAGAGCAGAATTTTGATCTCGATCCTACCAGATGGTTATTCACAACAGATCAGATCAGTGGGTTTACACCGGGGTTTCCTTCTCAGCAGTGACTGTTGACATCGAATCTCCACAGCAGCCTTGGATATATTGTTGCATGCCTGCATTTTGCATTAGCTTGCATAATCATTCCATTAGCGTGTGTCTGTGAGGTTGCTGTCTCCATGATTGGGCCTAGATTCTTCTCCTTATTATTATCAGCAGATGCCAGGACCGGGGAAATCTCTCAAGCACACAGACACACGCATGCATTTGCATGAAGCATTCTTGCATGACATACATTCTGTTGCTTTTCCTAACCTTTAATCTTGACAGGTTTTTCAGGTACTCAGGTCCCTTGCTGCTTTCAATTTTCAGGATTGATCAAAGATTCATCCACCGCTACTCGACTCGCGCCAATCAAACGAGAATCATGGACCAGGTACAATCAGATGTTCAGGAGCTTCGTGAAAGGATGGATCGTTTTATGGAGTTGATGCAAGTAGTTGCGAACGGGCAAGAGCAACTTCGTACTTTGGTTCAACCTCTCATCTCCAGGGTTGACAGCAATGGAATTCTTCACGGCGGGGCCGTACCCACTCCTCCTCCTCAAGTGGATACTCCTCAGAACGTTGTTCCTGCTGCCGGGGGCAACGGTAGTGCTAACGGCAATCTTATGAATAATCTCGGACTTAACGCGGCGGGCGCCGTCAATGGTGGTTTGGGAGCCAATGTTAATGTTGGTGCAGGAAATATGGTGGTGCCTCAACCGTGGCTGGAGGACCATCAGGACGACATTTTCTCTCAGAGGGGTGTAGAGGCTGAGTTAACTGCTGAAGCTAGACTCAGGTTCAAGGCACTGGAAGATAAAATGAGAGATATAGAAAATCAGAACACATTGGGCGTTGACATGTCCAAACTTGGGCTGATTGCTGACTTTAAAGTACCTCACAAGTTTAAGGTGCCTATCTTTGAGAAGTATAGAGGCACTACTTGTCCCCGTGTTCATCTCCGATCATATTACAGAAAGATGTCCGCTTACTCGGATGATGAGAAGTTGCTGATGCACTTCTTTCAGGATAGTCTTTCTGGCCCATCGCTTGAATGGTATATGGGTTTGGAACCTGCTGCTGTGCGAACGTGGAAAGATCTCGCTGAAGCATTTGTTCTCCACTATCAGTATAATAGCGACTTGGCTCCCAACCGAGTTCAGCTTCAGAATCTCTCGCAGCGTAGCAATGAAAGCTTCAAAGAGTACGCCCAGCGGTGGCGTGAATTGGCTGCTCGGGTTCAACCGCCGATGGTTGAGCGTGAGTTGGTACAGATGTTCGTGGCTACTCTTCCCGGAGTCTATTATGAGAAGTTGGTTAGTGGCATGTCCGGGACATTCTCGGCCCTCATCACTTTGGGCGAGCATGTTGAAAATGGTATAAAGATCGGCAAGATTCAAGGCGAATCATCCTCATCTGGAGGAGCCAGCAAGAAACCTTATACTGGCAAACGCCGAGAGGGCGATGCCAGTGCTGTCTCTAATACTAGGAGAAAGGGCAAGGGCCCTCAGTCTCAGATCGCTAGCATAAACATCCCAGCTGCTCCCCCTCAGCCGCAGCAGCAGCCTCAGCAACAGAATAATCCGGGATATAAGAAATATCAGCATCGGGGTCCCCTCGCAAACCGTCATTTGGAAACTCCTCCCATGTCATATGCCCAGCTTCTGCAGACGTTGCTTCAGCTCCAACTGGTTCAGAAGAGGACGCTAGCTCCCTTGACAGGGGCACCACCACCCGGGTACGATGCTAATGCTACATGTGAATTTCATTCTGGGGCACCTGGCCATACAGTTGAGAACTGCAAAGCTTTTAAGCATAAGGTCCAGGACATGATTGACGCCAAGATAATAAATTTTTCTGACAACGTGCCCAACGTCACCAAGAATCCGATGCCTCATCATAGGGGGGGCGGAGTAAATGCTGTCATCACTGAAGAGAATTCAGACTTGCTGACTGATGTCAGAGATTTGAAAACGCCATTGAGTTTTGTTAAAGCTAAACTGCTGAAGAAAGGCTTCTTTCCCGGGTGTGGGGAATTTTGTATGGAATGTGCTGCACTTCCTGACGGGTGTGAGCAGTTGAGTGAAGGTATCCAGAGTCTGATGACCGAGGGTATTTTGCAGTTTAGTCGAAGCGTTGAGAATGCGTCGGGGGAAGTCGTGCTGAAGCAGGCGGACGAAGTCGCTACTATCACCATTCCTCGCCACCCTATCACCATTTCTGCACCTCGTCCACCTACTATTACCATCACCAGGGCTGGACCAATCCCATTTGAGAGTACCAATGCCGTTCCATGGCATTACGGCGCTGAAGTGTATTGTAATGGCCAGAAGGTAGAGATTGAGCCGCCCAGATCGACTGCGCAGAATCTTGCTGAGGCCAGTGGTATCACCAGAAGTGGCAGAGTGTTCGCGCCGGCAGAGGGTGCGGCAGAGAAGGTAGTCAGGGCTGATGCTGCTGATAAGGGCAAAGGTAAAGCCGTTGAAGAGGTTCCTGCAGGGGCAGAAAAAGACTTGTTGGTTAAAGACGCAGAAGAGTTCATGCGACTGATCAGGAAAAGTGACTACAAGATTGTAGATCATCTTCACCAGACTCCGTCAAAGATCTCAATTCTCAACCTGTTGCTGTGTTCTGAAGCACACCGCAACGCATTGCTGAAAGTATTGAATGCTGCATACGTGCCGCAGGAGATATCGGTTAATCAACTTGAGGAAGTGGTAGCTCATGTCAACGCTGGTAATGGGCTGGGCTTTACAGATTTGGAGCTGACGCCCAAGGGAAGAGACCACAACCATGCCTTGCACATCTCGATAGAGTGCAGGGGCACGATTATGTCACATGTCCTGGTAGATACGGGCTCCTCGCTGAACGTGCTTCCGAAGAAAGCACTAATGAAGTTGGATACCCGGGGACTG
Source organism: Lathyrus sativus (assembly GCA_963859935.3). Taxonomy (NCBI): domain Eukaryota; kingdom Viridiplantae; phylum Streptophyta; class Magnoliopsida; order Fabales; family Fabaceae; genus Lathyrus; species Lathyrus sativus. The sequence continues at coordinate 524,574,043 of OZ012735.1, read as the reverse complement.
CTGTGCACGCCCAGTGATCTGGTCGTAAAGGCTTTTGACGGAACCAAGCGCCACGTCTTTGGAGAAGTGACCCTGCCAATTCAGGTTGGACCAGAGACGTTTAATGCAGTGTTCTATATTATGGATATCATGCCCGCCTATAGTTGCCTCTTAGGTCGGCCGTGGATTCATTCTGCTGGTGCCGTAACGTCTACGTTGCATCAGAAACTTAAATATGCTGTTGGGGGCAGCATAGTGACAGTTTGCGGAGAGGAGGACATCATGGTAAGCCACCTGTCGTCCTTCAAGTATGTCGAAATGGATGGCGAGATCCATGAGACTCTTTGCCAGGCGTTTGAGACCGTCAAGGTGAAGGAAGTAGCTCCCATTGTTGCAGAGAAGCAAGAGGTGAACCTCTCTTCGTTTAAGGAAGCTAGAGCCGTTGTCGAAGCTGGTTCTACCCCAGGCTGGGGGCACGTCTTGGATATACCGTTCAAACAGGATAAGTTTGGATTGGGATATTCTCCTGAAGCTGAAGCTTCAACTTCTTCTGGTAGCTCATCTCGTGGAAAGGGGCCGATCCTATTCACCAAAGGGGGGGTGATCTTCGAAAGTGTCAACGCAGCGTCAGAGGACAGCGGGGACAGTGACTGTGATCTCGATGCCTGGATTCAACCGAGCAAGCCAGGCGAGCGCCTTCACAACTGGACCATCAAGGAGATTATCGAGCTGACAAGTGAAGAGTAATGATTTGCTTTTTACAATCTTTTGTACAACCCTATGTCCTGCCCGGGGCATAGTGGTTTTACTGTCAGGGCCTTGTTGGATTATGTGTATACATTTTATCAATAAATAAAAAGGCGTTTTCTTCGTAATCAAATGTTGTGCTCTCTATTATTCATATTTTATGTTTGTTTTGAAAAACAGCAAAATGGCAACGAGGTTCGTGCAAACCTGCATATTCCTGCTTTAAACTTAACCCTTGTTATTGCAGGATCCACGTAACAGACGACATCGACTCTGGACCCTCTACGGCTCACTACGACTTTGATTGCCCGATCTATCAAGCCGAGGATGAGATTGATGAAGACGAAGACCTTCCAGAAGAATTGGCCCGCTTGTTGAAACAAGAGGAGAAGGTTATTCTGCCTCATGAGGAGGAGATTGAGATTATAAATCTGGGTTCTGAGGAGCTTATCAGGAATGTCAGAGTTGGGGCTGCGCTGCAGAATGATGTCAAGCATAGACTGGTCGAGATGCTTCGAGAGTATAGTGACGTCTTTGCTTGGTCATATGAGGATATGCCTGGACTTGACACAGATATCGTGGTTCATCGCTTGCCGTTGCGAGAAGATTGCCCTCCAGTCAAGCAGAAGCTTAGGAGGACGAGACCAGACATGGCTGTAAAAATCAAAGAGGAGGTCCAGAAGCAGTTGGACGCAGGATTTCTAGCCGTCACCACTTACCCTCCGTGGGTCGCCAACATAGTGCCTGTACCGAAGAAGGACGGTAAGGTACGTATGTGCGTCGATTATCGGGACTTGAATAGGGCGAGCCCTAAGGATGATTTCCCGTTGCCTCATATCGATGTGTTGGTCGACAATACAGCCCAGTTTTCCGTGTTTTCATTCATGGATGGCTTCTCCGGTTACAATCAGATTAAGATGGCGCCGGAGGACATGGAGAAAACGACGTTTATTACCCCCTGGGGCACGTTTTGCTACAAGGTAATGCCCTTCGGTCTGAAGAACGCAGGAGCCACTTACCAGCGAGCAATGGTAACTTTGTTTCATGATATGATTCATCACGAGATTGAAGTCTATGTTGATGACATGATTGCAAAGTCCCAAACGGAGGAGGAGCATCTGGTCAATTTGCTGAAGCTGTTTGAAAGGCTTAGGAAGTTCAGGCTGAGGCTGAATCCTAACAAGTGCACTTTCGGGGTGCGGTCCGGAAAGTTATTGGGGTTTATCGTTAGTGAACGAGGTATTGAAGTTGATCCTGCAAAGATAAAAGCTATCCAAGAGATGCCAGCGCCGAGAACGGAAAAAGAAGTTCGTGGTTTCTTGGGCCGAATAAACTACATTGCAAGGTTTATCTCTCAGCTCACGGCCACTTGTGAACCGATGTTCAAATTGTTAAAGAAAAATCAGGCGATTACTTGGAATGAGGATTGCCAGAAGGCATTCGATAAGATAAAGCAGTATCTTCAAGAACCTCCGATCTTGATACCCCCAGTGGCTGGACGGCCATTAATCATGTACTTGACAGTTCTGGAGAATAGCATGGGGTGTGTTCTCGGTCAGCACGACGAGACGGGCAGAAAGGAGCATGCCATTTATTATTTGAGTAAAAAGTTCACTGAGTGTGAATCTCGATACTCGATGCTGGAGAAGACGTGTTGTGCACTAGCTTGGGCCGCCAAACGTCTACGACAGTATATGCTCAATCACACCACTATGCTGATTTCGAAGATGGATCCGATCAAGTACGTCTTCGAGAAGCAGGCTCTTTCGGGCAGGATTGCCAGATGGCAGATGGTGTTAACCGAATATGATATTCAGTACGTCTCCCAGAAAGCCATCAAGGGAAGCGTATTGTCTGATTACCTTGCCGAACAGCCAATCGAAGACTATCAGCCGATGAAGTTCGAGTTCCCTGACGAGGACATTATGTTTCTCAAGGCGAAGGATTGCGAAGAGCCATTGCCCGATGAGGGGCCAGATAGGAAGTCTCAGTGGAAGTTGATATTCGACGGAGCGGTTAATTCCTATGGAAGTGGTATCGGGGCTATCATCACGACCCCTCACGGATCCCACATCTCGTTTACTGCGAGACTGACGTTTCCAGTTACCAACAATGAAGCCGAGTATGAAGCGTGTATTATGGGTCTAGAAGAGGCAATTGATTTGAGAATCAAGAATCTAGACATATATGGTGACTCAGCGCTTGTGATCAATCAGATTAAAGGGGAGTGGGAAACTCGTCAACCGAATCTAGTGCCGTACATGAATTACGCCAGAAGGCTGCTTCCGTTCTTCGACCGAGTAGAACTTCATCATGTACCACGGGCTGAAAATCAAATGGCTGATGCTTTAGCCACGTTGGCTTCTATGTATAAGGTCAATCTTTGGAATGAGGCTCCAAGCATTGTTCTTTCGCGTCTTGACAGACCAGCATATGTGTTCGCAATCGAGGATGCCACTGACGGCAAGCCATGGTTCCACGACATCCAGACCTTCCTTATGACTAAGGAGTATCCAGTGGGTGCGTCAACCCAGGATAAGAAGACTCTGAGGAGGCTATCTGGAAACTTTTATCTCAACCCTGATGGAGTGCTGTATAGAAGAAACCACGATCTCGTGCTACTCAGATGTGTAGATGAGAAAGAGGCCAGTATGCTCATGGAGGAAGTCCATGAGGGCACATTTGGTACGCACGCCGGCGGGCATGCCATGACGAGAAAGATCCTGAGAGCAGGATATTACTGGGTGACTATGGAGTCGGATTGCTTCAGATTCGCGAAGAAATGTCACAAATGCCAGATTTATGCTGATAAAATTCATGTGCCGCCGTGCCCATTGAATGTCATGTCCTCCCCTTGGCCGTTCTCCATGTGGGGCATCGACATGATAGGCAAGATCGAGCCCACCGCATCCAATGGTCATCGTTTTATTCTGGTAGCTATCGACTACTTCACCAAGTGGGTGGAGGCAGCCTCGTACGCTAATGTGACCAAGCAGGTGGTTGCTAAATTCATTAAGAGGGACATCATCTGTCGCTATGGAATTCCCGAGCGGATCATTACTGATAATGGTTCGAATTTGAATAACAAGATGATGAAGGAGCTGTGCCAGAGCTTCAAGATTGAACACCACAACTCATCCCCTTATCGGCCAAAGATGAATGGCGCCGTTGAAGCGGCCAACAAGAACATCAAGAGGATTGTTCAGAAGATGGTTGTGACGTATAAGGATTGGCACGAGATGCTGCCGTTTGCCTTGCACGGTTATCGTACCACGGTGCGTACGTCGACCGGGGCAACTCCTTTCTCCTTGGTGTACGGTATGGAAGCTGTCCTACCGCTAGAAGCGGAGATTCCCTCTTTGCGAGTTTTGGTTGATGTGAAACTTGATGAGGCAGAATGGGTGACGAATCGCCTGAACCAGCTCAGCCTGATGGACGAGAAGAGGCTAGCATCGATTGCATTTGGTCGCCTGTACCAAAGCCGAATGAAGAAAGCTTATGATAAGAAGGTGCGTCCTCGAAGCTTTCAGACGGGTGATCTCGTCCTGAAGAAGATTCTTCCGCCACATTCCGATCACCGGGGCAAGTGGACTCCGAATTACGAAGGGCCGTATGTCGTCAGCAAGGTCTTCTCGGGAGGAGCTTTGTTGTTATCCACGATGGACGGTGAAGATTTTGCATCCCCGGTGAACGCGGACGCAGTTAAAAAATACTTTGCTTGAAAGCGACCCGCTGGACAAAAAAGAAAGAGTCCAGGCAAAAAAGGGGCATCCCGGCGAACCAAAAACAGAATAAAAGGTTCGGGCAAAATTAGGGATATATTGAAAAGATGTACACCCGCGAAGTCGAAAACCTACACTGGGCGGCTTCGGCAAAAAGGGGTATCCCGGTGAACTGAAAACCCGAAAGGGCGGTTCACGCAAAAGTTAGGGATTTAAATAAGCAAATGACTGCGTTCCGCGTATGGACTTTCATTGTTTAGTGGTTCGGAAGACCTGAGGGCCGTTTATCTGAATCAATCTCTTCCAAAGCTGAAGCGTCGGAGAAGTATCGAAGTCGAGTGGGTCTTAGAGGGATCAACTCATGGTGTTCGTCTACGCCTCGATTGCCGACATTTGTATATACTGATGTATATTTATGTTTTCTTTTTTTGCGCGGCTTCCTCATTTCAGGAGCTTGCCTCTGTTGTAAAACATTTTTGCCCATTCAGGGGTTCACCATCAATAAAATGCACATTATTCAGCAATTCTACTTGTCTGTTTTGCATTTATCTGTTTTGTTTGCGAATGATAACGCCGATGTGTTTTTTGATAAAATGCGCATACATAAACCTGCGGGCCTAAGCCCATTGATTGTTGAAACAATTAATTAATTGAACGTTGTCGCGAGATAATAACCCTGATAGGCCCCTTTGAGGAGGGTATCTTGTCTGTTTGTTTGTGTCGTTGCAGGTATAGCACCCGTCAGAAGATGTGTCGTGCGTATCCCCGAAGCAGGATGAGTCCTCCTTCTTCAGCAGAGTTCAGTGATCTCTCCTCCGCGGAATCAGAATCAGATAGTGAGCATTGATATGTCTTCCCCAGGTAGAGGTGATTCTCTTCCCCAAACAGACGCATCCTGAAGGAACGTCACCTCATCAGCTGAGTCAAGCACCGAAGACTGATGTCGCCTTTCCCCAGCACCGGGTCACAAGTGCAGAGTTCATAGAAGTGTTCGGGTGCCGAAACTCGTGTTTTCCCCAGTAAAGTCACTGAAGCAGGATTTCCCCCCCGCACCGGGTCACAAGTGTAGGTTTCGCAGGAAGCTAGTCGTATACCGAAGTGTGCAGTAACTGATGATGCCAGACTGAAGTCTCCAGTGGAATTGAGATTCCTCACCAGAATCAGGCTCTCTCCTGAAGACGGACGATTCCTTCTTCCCCAATAGAGTGTTGGAACAGCTGATGTTGTATTCCCCGGCAGAGTGGTACTCTCCCCCGAAGTCAGATGATCCTTTCTTCCCCGGCGGAATTGAAATTCCCCATCAGGGTCGTACTCTTCAGTGAAGTAGAATGATTTCTCTCCCCGGCTGAGTCCGCAGAAAAGCAGAATCCTGGGAGGTTGATCAGATCATGATCAATTCTCCCCAGCAGAGCATGGAGCAGCCGATGCTGTATTTCCCCAGAGTCGTACTCTATCCAGTAAAGCAGAATGATTTCTCCCTCCTCAGCCGAGTCTGCAGATGTCCAAGGGATCCGAATCCTTGGAAGTGGATCAGATCATGATTGGTTTTTCCCCAGTGGGGTGTTGAACAGCTGAAGTTGGTTCCCCACGGAAGGGTTATCCCCAGAAGAGTAGCCGAGACGGCCACGCAGTTCATTCTAGCGATTGATATCAGCAGATCCAGGTTCTCGTAGAGCTTCATCCCCTGCAGCAGTCAGCTGAAGTTGTTCCCCTGCAGCGGTTCGCGGAAGATTGATTCCCCAGACAGAGCCTAATTGATATTGGCGTGTTCACATTCTCCTCAGCAGGACGATTCCTCCATCTGAGCGACTCTTTCTCCTTGACAGGAGGATTCCCCCTTCGGCATTTATTTTGCTGACGGGATCGCATTATTGTGCATGATTGCACGTCATTGTGCACGATTGCATAACATTGAGCACGATTGCATAGCATTAAGCATGAGTGCATGGCATTGAGCGTGATTGCATAGCAGAAGCATATGCATCATAAGCATGATCTAGGTCATTATTATTCTTGTTGTACAGGTGTACTACCGAAAGACCGGTTGCTCAGGACGATTCTTGAAGTTCTCCCCAGCAAGGTTATTTTCTTAGATGATTCTGAAGACCCCGGTGATCCCCGCAGTCGCTCGCTCAAGATGATTTTTGAGATCCCCAGCAAAGACTTCGGTTCGAGATGATTCTCAAACCCCTCAAGCAGGGTCATTTGCTTAAGACGATTCTTAAGACCTCAATACAGCTTCCCGAGTGGTTCGCCTAGTATGATACTTGAGTTCCCCAATAGCGCCTCCAGCAGGAGTTGCCTAGGAAGATTCCTGGAATTCCCAACAGAATGTTTGCTCCAGAAAGGTTATTAGTTCAAGACGATTCTTGAAGACGCCCGCTGGATCTGTTTGGTCAAGATGATTCTTGAAGACCAGAGCAGCGTGGTATGTCTGCTCCAACAACGATGTCTAATCTGAAGATGGATTTCGTAAGCGCCAGAGGGCGATACCAGAAGGTTCCTGTGAAGCCAGATTTCCGTGTGGATGAAGCAACGGGTGGCTGAAGATAAGGTTCCAAAGGTTGTAGATACAACAAAGTGATTCGTGTGAGTCTGAAGACCACGTCAGTTGTCCTGAGGTGATGATTGATTGCGATCAAGTGAATGATACGTCTTCTGATTGAAGTCGAAGATGTTTCTCCAGCTGAAGCGGAGTTTTGCCTGTAGGCAAAGCGTTTGAATCCCCGTAGAGTCATGAGTGGCTCAGGATACCATTTCTCTGACTAAAGTCACAGATTTCTTATGCTGAAGCAAAGGTGCCTGAAGGCAAGGTTATCCCCCAAGGTCGTGAAGGACCTAGGATTCATTATTCGGGCTGAAGGCCGAAGTATACCCCTGACTGAAGTCTCGGATGCTCTATAGCAGAGGTGGAGTTGCCTGAAGGCAGATTCATGTATCCTTGAAGGGCAAGGATCACTTTCTTCAGACTGAGGTCGAGGATACCTCCTGCAGAGTTGCCATCCTTGGAGGCCAAGGATGCTTATCTTCAGAAGTACTTGAAGATCTTTTCTAGCTGAAGCTGGAAGTGGCCAGGGGCCAGGGTTTCATCTATCTTCATAAGTGCTTGAAGATCTTTTCTAGCTGAAGCTAGAGGTGGCCAGGGGCCAGGGTTTCATATATCTTTAAATGTTGAAGTTCTACGGCGGGCAGTGTGCAGCAGTATTCCGATATTCGTCTTGGTTCTGAGGGTGAACCCCAGATCAGAGTGTGCTCGGTTAAGTCTCTCCTTCCCAGCGGAGTAGCTTCAGGTATGCAAGTGTATTTTGTGTTCCATTTACCAGGGGTGAACCCCAGGTCAGATGTGTTTGAAATCATGTTTGTTTCCGGCAGCGAGGTTGGATGTTTGTTTGACGGCAATGTCAGATTCCTTAAATCCCCAGCAGAATGATGTTTGTTTCCGGCGGCGACGTCAGATCAGTATTTCTCCAGCTAGTTGTTGAGCGGCTAGTGTTGCAGTATTCAAAGATTTGTTCCCCGCAGAGTACCGTGTGCTTGTGCAGTTGGCAAATTTTCGGGTTTACCGATATTCAACCGTCTCGTACCTTGATTGGTTGAGAGCCGTTCACTTCTCACCCAGTCAGGTCCAAGCCGTTTGAATAGGGGCAGCTGTTGCACCCCAAAATTTGACCAACATTTATTCATTCATTGAGTGTTTGGAAGTTGATACCTTCATCAGAAAGTTCAAGAGATCCCCAGAGAAGTGGTTTGAAACCAGGGTTGTGTGCTTCATAGCTTGAGAGTTGTGGGTGCTCCTCAGATGATTCTGAGACTTTGAGAATGAACTTGATGTTTTGAGAAAGCCTATGAGATGTCTTGAAAGCCATCATGGGGTCCAGAGAAGTCATTATGCAAGAACTCAGAAGATTCAACCATGAATGGTAGAATTAGGGTTTTGACTGGGTCAACCCTAGATCAGCTGAAGATTTGGAGAAGGTTGAGATCTAATCCAAGGGCCATGAGATCATGGAATGATGAATAGAGATGTTATAAAGATGATTCCTAGACCAACTCATCATGATCGAAGAGTTTGAGAAGTTTTGAGTTAGGGTTTCCAAGGATTGTCAGTGAAAAAACCCTAATTTGATCCCTATCTTCCAGGCAGTTTTAGCACTAGATGTGTTTGATATCTCATTTTCCCCACAACATGAATGTTGTAGAGCTTGTTCTAAGCTTTAATTTGAGTGGTGGAAGTCCTTGATAGGAGTTACAGAGCTCAAGTTATGGTTTTGACAAATTACAGGTCAGTTGATGTGTGTGAATCTGGGTCCTTGAAAGTCACCCAACTTCCAGACAACTTTTGCCCTAGTAGGTGGATTCCTATGGTTTCTTGGTCAACATGAATGTTTAAGAGGATCTTCTTAGCTTTAATTTGAGTGGTAGAAGTCCTTGATTGGATTTGTGGAACTCAACTTATGGTTTGAACAAGGCAAGGGTATTTTGGTCATTTGTCAGTTATAGGTCATTTTAGCCAATGCCTAAAACTCCTATTTCCAAGCCTCAAATGGAAAAACTCAAAACATGAAAGTTGCTCAAAATGTGATTTTAAGTCTAGAAAGAAGGTCACAAATTGTTGAAAAAGCTCATAGCACAAGATTCCATGATTGGTCAAAAATGAACTAAAAATGACTTATAACTTTGAAAAGTTGAAATTGAAAAGTGATTTGGGAGATCTACAAATCCAAAATAGGTCATCCAATATATCATTTTGATTGGAAAAAACATTTTGAGAAGATTGGTTTAAGTAGAATTTTCATTTGAGGCTTAAAAGATGAGGTTCCTTTGGAAATTTGTTACTTAAGAAAGAAGGCAATGTTGGAAAACTTAACATAAGGCAATTACAAGGCATGTGAGCTTCCTTACCATTTCATATTATCATGTGGTGAGATTTTAAAAGGTGTGTAAGTTGGTTAGAGGTGATATATCATGAGATAACCAATATGGCATAACATGAGATTTTAAGGAAACTTCCATCACATTCTAGATGATTCTAGAAACTTCCATTGATTGTTATAAAAAGAATGCATCAAGGAGTGTTAGAGGTTGGTGAAAGTGAAGCCAAGTCAGAGGAGAGAGAGAAGTGCATAGCCATTGGAGAAGTTTCTTCAAGTTGAAGCAAATTGAGTTTTCTTTCACTTCAAGCCACCACCTTCAAGAATTGTGCAAACAGAAGGCTATTCATCCTCAAAGGATCATCCTGAAGGATTTACAAGACCTGGTTCGAGCCATAGCATCCCTCACCATAGCTTCTTGACAGGTTGGTGAACTCACTTCTTTCTCTTTATTTATGCTTAGATAGAACATATTATAGGTGTAGAAAGATTGTGTTAGGGTAGAGGATTAATCCCTGAGAATTAGAGCAAGATTGGTGAAGTTTCACACCAGGGCCATGAATCTTGAATCTTCCATAAGTAGTTGTTTAATGAGTTTTAATCAGCATGGATTAGTGTATGATAGCTAGCATGGCTTGTAGAACAGGTTTGTAGCTTTAGACTGAGGTTTGATGAAGGTTGGTATCAGTCGAGCATGGTGGTACCAGGGTGTTGATGCTTTCTGTTGGAGCAACCTAGGTTGAATTAGGCAAATCTGATCGTATGGTTGTAATCTAGGCATTTCGTAGATGTTTTTTCATGTTTAGGTCGAGGGGAGCCGTGGCCTGTGGAGGGAGCTAGAGGAGCTCGAATTCGGTTGCATGGTGGAGAGGGTTCTGCAAACCCTAGGTCCCCTTTGGGACGATGAAGGAGAACCGCTAGATTGGTCTCTCATTTTGACCAATTCTTTAGATCTAACGGTCGCGCGCGTGTCTGAGTTTGGAGGGAAGATTTGAATCTAAGTTGAAACGCTGCGTTTCATTTAGAGGGCGCTGGGCCCAGTCTTCTATCCCCACCCCCCTATTTGTTGGCCCATTCATTTCTAACTAGTTTGGAGTGCTATTCTGACCCCCCCTCCCTTTATTCATTTAATTTGTTTTAATTTTCTTTTTTAATATTTCTGATTTGAATAATTCATTAAAAATAGATAGAAAATGCTTTTTAATTTCTTCTTTTTTTCATGATTAGATTAGAATGAGTAGAAAATTATAAAAATAAAATTGAGATTTTATTTTTAGGTTTAATATTTTTAGTAGATTTTCCAATTAAATAGCTTTTTAATTGTTTCATTTTGATATTTGATTTTGTAGGAATTGTTTTAGTACTTTCCATTAATCTTTTTTACCCATTCTTTTTTGTGCAATTAGATGATTAGTCATACTTCCCCATAGGATTTTTTCTAGATTTTTTAGAATTAATCTTGATTAGTTTAATTAGGGTTGACTTAGGATAGTCTAATTAGGGTTTAGAATTGTGCATAGGTGATGATTCCTTTCTTTGATTGAGTTTTATCTTGATTTTTAGGTAGAAACCTTTGTAGATGTTATGAGAAGGTGTTGAGGACCCTTGTGATTAATTGTTAATTTTTCCCCATTAGTTTAATATTTTTAGGTTTTATCTGAAGATTGCCTGATAATGTGATTTGTTCAGTGGGTTATCTGTTCATCTGTGGGGTTCTTTCTGAGGAATTTGATGAAGGGCTTGGGTCGCCTTGAGGATATTGATGGAGAGCATCATGAGGGGAAGCTTGTAGACCAAGATGCAGAGACCCAGAGCTTGGCTGATGCCTTGTCTGTGAGGTTTGAGAGCCTGAAGTTTGAAGGAAGTTCATGGTACTTTCCTGAGGAAGGCACTATGAATGACTTTCATCCTTCCTTCTCACCTCTTTCTTAAGTATCCAATGATGTTGGAGCCAACTTGTGAGTTTAATTTCTCCTGAGGAGGAATGTAAACTGATCACTTGTTGTTGAGCCACATGGGATACAACTCCTAAGTGGAAGCCTCCTAGTACTTTCCTGAGGAAAGTCCTATGGGTCTATTCACTTAGTTCCACTAGTTGATCTAGGATTTCTTAAGTATCCAATGATGTTGGAGCCAACTTGTGAGTTTAATTTCTCCTGAGGAGGAATGTAAACTGATCACATGTTGTTGAGCCACATGGGATACAACTCCTAAGTGGAAGCCTCCTAGTACTTTCCTGAGGAAAGTCCTATGGGTCTATTCACTTAGTTCCACTAGTTGATCTAGGATTTCTTAAGTATCCAATGATGTTGGAGCCAACTTGTGAGTTTAATTTCTCCTGAGGAGGGATGTAAACTGATCACAGTGGTTGAGCCACATAGGGTATGACTCCTGAGTATACACCTCCTAGTGTTCTCCTGAGGAAGACACTATGAGCTTGCTTGCTTAGCTCCCTTTCTTTGGTAAGCTTATTCTGAAGCTTGAAGGCTGGGAATGATTGCTCCTGTTTAGGGTTGTGCTTGAGAGCTTTGCCTTGATTTGATTTAGACTCTGTGATTAGGGTTAGGATTAGAGAGTAGGTGATTCTTTTTCAAATGTGTTTTGTTTGCCTGATGGTACTTCATTTCCTTTATCTGTATGATTGCAGTTTACTGTTTTGCTTGACAGCATGTTACTTCCTCTGTATGATTACAGTTATTCATATCTGGCTTGAGGTTGAGATGAGCTTGTGGAGGCTGATGCCCCACACACATTTCCTCCCTCACTTGCATTGCATGCATTTTACTGTTAAAGCTGATGTTTTTGTCTGTTTCTGTGTATCATTGACATGATCCCTTAGGACTCTCATTTCCTTTGATGAGGATTTGAATGATAGACTCTTAGGTTGAAACCTATGCATGATAACATCTAGGAGTTCCCTGTTCAAAACCTCAACCATAGGATGAATCCATGGCATGATAACAGTAGGACTTGATAGTCTCCCTCCTAGTTGAGCTGTTTCCTGTAGTTTCCCGAACTACGTTTGCTCTGATCTTTCATACCAGATGAAAGTACGTAGGCATAGGATGCGATGTCCTAGCGAGCAACCTTTCCCCCCCATAATCCCGTAGTTAGCCGAACTACGTTGACTCTGATTTCTCATTCTCTGATGGGAATTACGTAGGCATAAAGCGCGACGCTTTGCCGAGTCATTTTTCTTTTCTTTTTCAGCCAGCCTTGATAGGTAGATAGATTAAAACCAACCCGTCCAAGTAAACAAACAAGCGAGGATCCCCGTCGAGTACGACGGACGTGAGGGGTGCTAATACCTTCCCCCTTGCGTAACCGACTCCCGAACCCAGACAATGGTTGCGATGACCTTGTCTTACCCTTTTTCGTCAGGTTTTTCCGATCGTTTTCCTTTCCCGCTCTGAGGGATAAATAACGAAAGGTGGCGACTCTTCTGTCATGCCGGCACCTTATTTTTCGCGCAAGCGACAGCGTGAATCCAGAATTCCTTTACAAGAGTTGGGTACACAGGACCCATCAATCTCTCAAAGTATTTCTCCCAGCCTTGAGCTTTAATGGCAGGTGTTAGGTCAAACCCATTTTCCTTTAATGATTCAAGATCAACGAAGCTCTCACACAGAACCTCAAGGTCTGCTACTGGAGTAAATAGGGTGTGTTCTGGTTTCTTGTACATTATAGTTTTGTTGGAGATTTCAGCAGTATTTGATGTAGAAGCCATTGATGAAGAAGAAGATCTTGATTTGGGTTTAGGGTTTTGGTAGAGTTTGAAGAGTAAGCAGAAACGCATGAGTGTAGTGAATGTGAAAAGTGTGAAAATAGTGTGATAGGTGGTATTTATAGAGAACCAAAAAAATCAAGCATTGGGCACAAAAAAAGACACATACGCACGTTTGTACAGCATTTAATGAAAGTAATCATTTCACATTAAAATTATGGACAACTGGGGGAAAACCAAGAAAAATGAGATTTTCAAAGCAATACCTCAAACGTCAATTTAGTTGAGCACTCCATCATTTCAGATACTGAGTGACACGTGTTTGCTTTGTATGTGCATCCGATGTCTCTCAAGAAATGAAAACGTTTCCAACTTTCAGATCTTCTGAGTTTGTTAGTTCAGAGTTTCACACAAATAAATTAATTAAAGATAACTGAACAATTAGTCAGATGAAATACTTCAGACCATTAAACATTTTGCATCTGAGAAGTTGCCTCTGATAAATATTACTCTGGACAAAAATCCATACAAATATTTTTCAGAATGAACTTAAATCTATCTTCAGCAAGGGGTTTTGTGAAAATATCAGCCCATTGATGATCTGTATCAACAAAGGCTAGATTGATTACACCCTTCTGAAACATAGTCTCTGATGAAGTGATGTTTAATTTCTATATGTTTAGCCTTAGAATGCAAAATTGGATTTTCTTGACAAACATATAGCAGAAGGTATTATCACAGAAGATAGAAAGATTACTCTCATAGATCTGATAATCTTCTAACTGACTCTTCATCCAGAGCATCTGCGTACAACATCCAGCAGCAGCAATGTATTCTGCCTCTGTAGTTGATAGTGCAATAGTGGGGTTGCTTCTTGTTGTACCATGAGATCAGATGACTTCCAAGAAACTGACAGCTTCCAGAAGTGCTTTTACGTT